>JASSUY010054730.1:0-233799 GCA_032466535.1 Forpus xanthops | reverse complement strand
TGCACAGAACTGTTTGAGGGGGGCCTCAAACTACGACAGGTTGTTTTCTCAAATACTTGCCTTTTTCGTTGCTGCTTTGTTTTCCTTTCTGCTGTAACTTCTCTTGTTGTATCTTTCTGAAGAGTCTAGGCGTAGCAACAAGCTTTAAATGCAACCTCTCACACTTGGAAATTGTGTTGAGAGGCAGCCTACACACCAACAGTGTTAGTACTCTTCCTGGTTTATTTTCTTTCTCTTTCGAAGCACTTGAAAGCAGTTAATAAGAGTAAACTTGCGACCTGTTGTATGTTCAGTTCAGTGAATAGCAAAGAGCACACTTAAGTCAAAGCCATCCTCACTGATTCCAGTCAGTAGAAGCTTACACAAAGAGCTATGTTTTGATACACAGATCTTCTGGATGACTTACAAACTCATCACAACAATGTCTTTTACTTAATAACGTAGCTTCTTGGGTTTTCAGGTGGAAATGTTTTGGGTTTGTTTGTTGTTATTTTTTCCCACCCCCTTTAGCATTCACAGAAAATAGGCTGTTAAGAAGCGGAAAGCATGCAATTTATAGCAGATGGGTATAAACTACTCCAGCTCTACTACTGGAATGGGATCAATCAGGAACACTACATGCACCATTTACCCAGAAGAAACCCACCTGGGGGAACCGTGTGGAATTTTAGCCTATTAAGACAACACCTTAACAAGTTTAGTTTAAATAAAAACTTGTCGGCAGGCATTAAGCGGAGCAAAAGCTCTTACTCTCCATCATCCGCTCACCATCCCTTTGAGAAACGCGACTCCCCTTGCACCAGGGCAGCAAACCTTCTCCTTCTTTATTTTTGGCTTTATTCCTTTCTCATCTGTAACTTTTGTTCAGCCTGTTCTTAAAAGCCAAACCCCACGGAGGTTCAGAAAAGTTCCACTCCATTTACTGGATTTCTAAATAGAAGGCATTTAGCTGAGCCAAGTGATTAGGTTTTCTGTTGCATTTAACCGCTCCCTTCGTGTATAACTGGCTGTCTAGTGATCTCTCTCTGCCTTAGCCCATACTCATTTTTTATTATTGTCTCTTTATAAATGTTTCTTTTTTTTTTTCTCCTTATTTTTATTTTTAGAGGAAGTACCAGGTTAATGATACATACCATGTTCAGGGAGTTTGGGGGGGGACTTTAAAGACAATCCTGCCCTTTGGGAAATATAACAGTACACTGAAAATGGAGCTCTAGTAAGGCTTGTAAAAGAGATTGGGGCATACAGTATAATGTAGCATAAAATGGAGTATGTGACTAAAGAAACTAATCCATTTTAGGCTAATGTTTTAAATTTTGCATTTGCCCTTTTTCTTTTCCCCCAGGTGAAATAAAATTGCGTTTCAAATCCATCACAAAGCACTTAGGGATTTTGGAGGGGAAGTGAGGCAGGCCAGAATGAAGTTTTCCTACTGTACTTGCAGCCCAGACCTTTTACCTCTGCTTACCAGTATGTGAACCAGAAAGCAAAGCTTGACAGGACATGCAGTAGAAACTGGCTAATTGGTTTCCCAAATTTGAGATGCTTACTTTTTGCATTCTTTCCGTCCTGAACAAGCAATGAGTTTTGGTGCTTGCTTGCTGCTGAAATCAATATAAATGTTGCTTTCCCTCCTCCTTTTTCTTATTAACTCTTGGTGGTGTTGTTCTAGATGTCAGGTTGATGTTTCTGCCCTGCCGATGAAGCAGACCAGTTGCTTAAAGCTGCCTCTAGAAAAACATCCGGGGTCGCTGCTCATGTTGATTGCTGTTGCCCCATGTACAGGAGTGTCTATCTCTGATCTGTGTGTCTGCCCTTTGGGAGACCCCAGTGAACGGCTACAGATTTCACAACGCTATGTAAGTTTGCTTCATTTTTCCTTTTTTTTTTTTTTTTTCTCCTCTTTTACTTTTGAAATTAGTCAAAATTGCTGGAAGAAGGAAAATTTGTCGGGTCATAATTATGTGTTTCCTACCAGAGAAAACTATTACACAAAATAGTTATTCTGTTCAAAATGACAGGGAGATTGGAGGGTCAGATAGACCCAAGCAATTTGGTTGCTTGTATTTGAATTTTAAACTAATACTTTTCTTTGCAAACTTGAATTGTATTAAGAGATTATCATGGAATTGGGACACACCAGATAACATGGAAAGATCATAGCAAGGTTAGCTTGCTTTCCTCCTTTGGGGAAGATATATCCTGGGCCTTCAGCTGTTGGAAGACAAAGCTGTATAATGGCTTTCATGCCTCAAAATCTGGCTAAGAAGGAGTAAGTTTATCTCTCTGAAATGGGGTGCAGGACTGAGGCATGAAGACTTTGAACCAAGTAAGTTAAAGGCTTTGGGGAAAGATGCCTCACTCCTGATGGAGGGAGTGTGCTGCCTTTCCAACCCACGCTGCTTCTCCAGGTCTACCTGTGTCCCATTTGCATAAACATGTAGGACTCCTTCCAATCTCCACCATAAGCTTAGCATACAATTTATGTGAATAGAGTATTTCCTTAGAAGCAGGTAGCATGTGATGTTGTGAACCTCAGTCACGATGCAGTGAGACTGGGATAGTGGATGTGTATTTATAGGTGCATCAGCTGCTAAACTGAAACACTGCAGAAATAGTAATGGATATAAAACTGTAAGTCATTTAGAATTTGAATAATCTTTTTCTTACTGATTTATAAAGAAATACATCTTTATGCTTTCCTTCTTGCAGTGTATAAAGAATTCCTTTTGGGACATAAAGGATGTTGGCTTCTTACAAGTCAAAGTTTTAAGGGCGGTGGATCTGATGGCAGCAGATTTTGCAGGTATTTCTATCTTGCAGCTTATGTTGCTAAAATATATTGTGAGTGCTACTTAGAATGTGCAATACTGTTAATTGATCAAAGGAAAGTCTTCCCATCATTTCTTCAGTGGTGAAACCTGCCTTGGGGAAATGCGATACAAAATGGTTTTTGCTCTCAAAAGTATGTGGGAAGGAAGGTCCAGTGAATTTCCTCTTTATATGTGACTGGTGCAGCTGGTAACACTTAACGTGGTGTGCCGTTGTATTTTCCAGCAGGAATATGGTAAAATAAGAATTGATAAAAAGTGATGGTGCCTGCAAAGCAGCTGCTCCATCTTGTATCAGGTTCCTTGTGAGTTTGTGAGCAAGACTGAAAGATTTTGGGGGTGTCTGACACAGTGTTAAGTGTGTGGGTTTGGGTGGTGCCGCAGGCTGTCACCTGAAAAAGAAAGCTTGCCAGTGATGGGGATGTGAGTGAGATTTCTCTTGCGGCTCGTTTGAGGCTTCAGTTTGGGGTGTTCTTTCTGGAGCTAGCTCTTATTCCAAGAAAAGAGTAGTTTTTTCAATGAACTGTACCTGAAATTGGTGATTGCTCTTGACAGCAGCTTTAGAAATATAACTTTATATTCTTTTTCCATGGAAGAAGTAGCAAATGGATACTTCTTTGTAGCAACTGCCTGGATATTCTTATTACCGTATATTCCAGGAGTGTAGCGATCTTTTCATTCTGCATCTTGCAGCACCTCATAATTCACAGACAGCGTTGTATGTTGTGTATTTGCTGACATAGTAATTTCTAAAGATAACTTGTTGATAAAGGCATGAAAGATCATAGACTCATAGAATGGTTTGGGTTGGAAGGGACCTTAAAATTCACCTTGCTTCAACCACCATGCCATGGTCAGGGACACCTTCCGCTTGACTACATTGCTCAAAGTCCCGTTCAAGCTATCCTTGAGTACTACTGGGGAAGGGGTATCCACCCAGTCTATGTTTGTACTTGGGGTTGCCCTAAAGTTGTGTCTCCCTTTTTCCAAAGGCTAGAGAAAAAACATTCTTTCTCCATACCCCACTCTTTGTGAAGACATCATAATGTAAGAGAACATTATTCATAAAATAAGGGCCAGAGGAGATGACCCAAGATGAATCATTACATTCATTTTCAATCCACTGCTTAACTCTGCATTGTGAAAAAGATTAATGCAGAAAGTAGTACTTTGGAAAACTGAAGAACTTAATTTGAAAACGAACACAGCCACCTGCCAATATGAATGGTATCTTGTGTGGAAATCCATTGCTAAATTGACATAATGTGTACATTTATATGGAGTTAGGAGTGTAACTGCACCTTACTAACAGATTTAATAAGGGTACCATAGCAAAGCTGAACCTTTGGCAAATGTCAAGGATAGGGCCATCTAGAAGCACATAAGGTTTTAATACAGGCAGTGTCCAGGGAAAGAGCTGAGCCTGGAAGGTTATTTATCCTTTGGAAAACCTCACTGATGGTAGTGCAATTGCATCAGTGATGGATTTGGCCCCCTTTCCCTCAATACTTAAACAGGAACATGTGGGTGGATAATGAACATTGGAAGAGACACACAGGTTCTTGATTCTGCAATTCAAAGACTTTTCATACAGAGTATGTGACACACATTCCTTGCGCATAGCACAGAATGAAATTCTGCTTAAGTAAAAGGTTACTCAGTCTGTCATTATATTCAAAATAACCCAGGCTTTGAGACTGATTCATGAAGCAAATGACAAATTGTTTTTCAATGGCAGTGCTGAAAATATCCTAGTATTATGCTGTAATAGACCCACCAAATTGCAAAAGGATGCAGCCATTTTAGGTAAAAATAGCATAATTTCTGATCGTGAAATGAGAGACATAAAGATTAATTATCTGTTCTGAGCCATTCATAAATGATTAGTGCAGCAATTATGGGCTTCCATAATAGAGCCCTCCTAGAGCAGTGCCATATTTCCTGCATTGCCAGGGAGACTGCTTAGATTTATTGTTATTGATAAAAGTAAATTTGAAGTCCAGCTAAAAATCTGATAAGGGGAATATCATAGAGGCACAAAGAGCGGCAAAGATTTCCAAGGGTTAACAGAGGAGCAGTCTGAGGGGATAGTTTTCCCTCCCTGTCTCATCCCATAAGTCATGAGACTTGTGTGGGTGAACTTCTGCAGACCAGTCAGCTGACCACAAGTGTAATGCCACCTTATTCCCATAATAAAGATTGGATTTTGGTGTGATTGAGATTTCAGTTGTCATTATTATTTTGTTGGCATTATAGTTTTTAATAATAGATTTTAATTTCAAATTTTTAGTCTACTATAATAATTGCTATCAGAAAACAATATTGTATCTGCTTTAGTTTTGAATAGTGTTTTGAAAATCCGTGTTTTACCATTTAACATAAATTTTAGGCTAGTTTCCACACAGCTGTATCAAATATGTAGAAGCTCCTCAGCCACAGCTAGCTCAGCTTGAGCCTTCTATACTTTTGTATTCCTAGATAATAGTTTTGTTGACGTGAAAATGACTTTTTCTGCTTTGTTGGATGTTTTCTGTGTACGCATGAGAGTTCTTCTCAAACACTGCATTTGCTCACTGACCAAAAAATAGCATTCAGAGTACCAAATTATACAGTGGGATTGTTTTTGGCATATACCAGCTTGCATTTCAAGCAGTTTCTCTGAAAGGCTGTATGCATTTTCCACATTCATCAGGGACAAGGCACGTAAGCTGAAAAGGAGAAGACAAATAGATTCTGGTAATACACATGGTCTTTAAACTTTACCAATATTGACTAGTTAATACCCCACTGTTTACATACTGAAAAGATTCCTGCTTAGTTTATGAACTTCTCAGTAATAACCTTAAGAGCTCCGTATTAATAATACCGAAAAGAAGGATTAAATAAAAGACAGCTTTTTCTGCAATATTCTGTTTGTCTGCTATCTAAATCCCTGCATGGCTGACATACTTAGTTGCGTACATACTAGTCAGGCTGGAGTGCCTGTGTTTGGGTTGTACATGAACATTGAAGATGAGATTAAATCAGATACTGAGTCAGACATGCTGATAAAAGGTACTCATGATGGAAACTACTGATCTGCAAGAAGTTGTGAAAGCTACAAATTCATGTGATATGAGTTATCAAAAATAAAACATTAGTAAATGTGTCTTTGCCACAATGGCTTCCATGAAAATATCCTTATTTTGTGGGGAATTTGGATTCTTTTTGGAGGTTTTTGTGTTTGCTTTGTTTGCTTTAAGCAGTATACGTGGTTCATGCATGTATTCTCCAGTTGATGCTGGGTTTTGTTTTAACTGTGGCATTGTGTAGACTCTTCATAGCTTCAACGGCTTGCTCACATGGAAGTCATTGAAGAAATTCTGCTGATACAGATGTTGTTACGCTTTTCTTCTCATGGTGTGGGTACTTAATTCTGTAACATCTGAAGATGGCCACAGACTCGAAGCAGAGGATAGAATAGAGAGCTGTAACTGCAACAGTGGTACTTAGATGGCTCAAGACAATGATGCTGCTTTTGTAGTATCATCAGAGTAGATGTCAATGTGAGCAGATTTTTCTAACTATAAAGAGTTTAGAGGTGATTCACTGTAAGTCTTAGATTTCAGGTATTAACAGTGAAGTCACCTGAATGATTTGTAAGGTAAGTGTTAAGAGTTTCCTGGACTGTGGATACATTGGGATACTCTTTATTTAGCAAGTCATTCTAACAGAGTAAGGCAATTTACAGCTGTCTTAATGGATCTAATTTTTTTTTGGCTAAGCACTTTCTCAGCCTTCCTGCAAAGCAAGAGTGTGAATACTAAATACAACAACTGGTCCATTTATATTGTTTCCTCTCTAATTTTTTTTTTCTATCTGCTCTTTCCCTAGGTAAAAGTGATCCTTTCTGTGTATTAGAGCTGGGAAATGACATGCTTCAAACACACACCGTTTACAAGAACCTCAATCCAGAGTGGAACAAAGTTTTCACATTGTAAGTGGATTTCTTTTGAAAACAAGCTGCAACACCACACAGCAGCTTAGCTATGAAAGCTATTGGCTTCGGGAAAATACAAAGGTCAAGTTTAAGATATGCCGTTTTTTCATAGTCAGAGAGGATGTTGGAGAAATATCAACTATAATTCAATTAAAGCTTTTTGCCTCTTACTAGTTCTTGCGTGGAGTTTATTAATAGAAGTCATTAGAAGAAAAATTACTGTGATATTTATAGGAAGAATCATGACTAGACATAATGGAGTCATAGCTGGATCCAAGTGATAATATGACAGAAGTAGAGATCAGATACTCATGCCTACATTTTCCATAATTTAAAATAGAATATGTTTCATTGAACCATAGTAGAATTATTCCTTTGTTTGTGAGAAAGCAGAATATTAGAGCTCATGTTGTTCATGGTATATCTTCTGATTTTAAAGGAGTCAAATTAGAAGCTTAATTTTTTTATGGAAATACAAGTGTTCTCTTTTGTTCTTGTTACTTTAATAAAAAAAAGGTGCTAAGGCATTGTTTTTGACAGCAAACTTTTCTAAAATCTTTATGCTGACAAAGATCCTTTTGAATAACTGAGTGAGAGAAATGTCTCTAAGGCTGTAGTAGTCTGTGGCAATGAAGACAGCTGGGAGAGCTGGCACAGAAGCATTTATGATACTTATACCTGTCCCCTGGAATAACAGTTTAAGAATGATGGGCTTCTTGCAAAAGCAGCATTGATAAATACTGGACTGGATGAGGACACAGTAAGAAGTATCTGATCTCTTTGATAGAAGTACCTTCATAGATTGTTTAATTCATGGGTGCAGCTGAACGCAAGCATCTTGGAGACCTTTCTGTTACTTCAGTGTTCTCAAGAAGCTTCCACTCATCACTGTTTACTCTGAGATTGTGCCAGCAGATCAGTCTTCTTGGATGTTCAGCCAAGAAAATAAATCTAATAAGAATCCAAAATTATTTTAAAAGAATGTTTGTATCTCTGCTTCCTGTGGGTCTCAGAAATGTCAGCTCCAGGTTATTCTCTAACTTCCCTATTGCTGTTGTGTGGTTAGTCCAAGAAACAAATCTGCAAAGCCAGTCCAGCTCTCACATCTTCCCTTAGAGTTCTGCCATTTAAAGCGTTTTCAATTAAGCACCTTAAAAGCTACTGATGTCGATTTCTTTTGGAGAAGAGCAGATTGGTTTGACTGGATGAATCTGTTTCAGCTGGAGCATTCAGTACCACCACAGAGACTTTCACGTCATATGCAGATTTTCTCAAACACACTTATCTCTGTGTGTCACTGTGGGGTTTTAATATTTTATACCACTGGCAGCTAAATCATGGAAAATGAAAATGTCTTGGAGTGGAATGCGGAAGTATGATGGCGAAGGTGGCAGGTTTCAGTGTTTTAATGTCTTTAAAACTGTGTTTCATGGTGGCTTGTCTGACACCAGATTGTATCACTGAACATGCCACAGCTTCTAGCTGGAGAGACAACTGAGAGCAACTCCACCATGTTGCAGCATAGTTTCTGGGAGCTCTGAAGCAGCGTTCATTTGAGGCAGAACAGCTGTATTAAGTCAAATGAAGCTACATAAGTTTTGTTTTCTGTATTATTTGTTTAATACCCTAAAGTCTGGTTTTGAATTCAGGCACTGACATCTTCCAGTCACCAGCTTTCTCTGTTGGAGAGCTGGGTTTTGCACTGTTGGCATCACCAGTGCACAAAAGTTGTCACCATTTGTGACCACCATTTGTGACCACCATTTGGTACTTTGTTCACCTAGTTATGGGACTGAAACATGAGGGAAAAGCTTGGGGAATACTCATCATTTGATTCATTTTGGAGGGAATTTAATTAAATGTTAGTTTTATACTCCAAGGTAATACAAAATTAATCAGTTTCCTCTGATCTTTGTGCAGGAGACCGTGTGCATGTGTATTGAATATTGTTTTCTTATGTGCCTGCACTTTTTGTTCCAGCCCGATTAAAGATATTCATGATGTTCTGGAAGTGACAGTGTTTGATGAAGATGGAGATAAACCCCCTGATTTTCTTGGAAAAGTTGCCATCCCGTTGCTCTCTGTAAGTTACCTTTGCCTTTTGTATCATTCAAAAATTGATGGTTTTGCTGGGTAGGAGTTGCATTTCTTTTCTCTGTAGCACGAAGTAACACAGATTTAGAGATAAACAGGTTTTGTGATCTATATATGCCTTACTTGGCAGTGTTTATAGTCCTCCTTAGTGTAACAAGAGTTGCCAACCCATTTTAGTACAAATTTGGTTGATTGGAAAGAAAATTGCTGAAGTGTCTGTACTTCATCAGTACTATATGCCATGTAGGTCTGAAAACATAATTGAGTTGTTCTGTATGTTTCCCCATCATCTTCTGAAGGTAACATTTTAAGTATGTCTTTGTTCTGTCTTGTTTCTTTTTACTCCAAGAAAGTAATTGCACATCACAGTAGAATTGAGTACAGATAGCTGTTGTTATTGGCACAGCCGAATAAAATTACCTAAAAGGAGTGTTTTCTACTCCATAGTGCTTTTAAAGACTGGTGGCTTTTGTTCTGTAAACAAATATGTGAAGAGTGAGCGCTGCTATGGGAGTGTAAAATCAAAGCTGGATATAAAGAATACTCAGGGGAAAGTCATTGCTCTGGAGATTGAGAGTTGAAGCTTTTACAGAGGTAGCCAAAAAAGGCCAAGCTAAAGAGAAGGGAACATAAAAGGGCCATCAAAAGACATTAATAGAGAAATGGGGGGAAAAACAGTGTTGTGTTTGGTAAGACTGATTTAATTTTGGAATAAGGATGTTAGTAATAGAGTGAATAAACCAAATCAAGAGGATGTAAACGGCTCCGTGTGTATCTGCAGATTCACAGAAGATTCTTGTGACTTTTTTGGTAATGTTTCAGAAGAACGTTCTAGGCTGTGACTTTTATTAAATCAATTAGTAGATGAGGCTTGAAACATCGTGGGACTCATGTTCATATCAGTCAAGCTGTGTAAACATGTTTAACTGTGAGCATAGCGGTTTCCTTGAATTTTGTGACACTCATGTTTCACATTAGGTTCCCGATGCAGAGGAGGGCGTGACAGGTATTTATGCAGTGAGTACTGCCTTGATCTCTGTACAAACATTCATGCTTGCAATGTATAACATGGTTCAAGTGATATATGGAGTAGTGGGATGCTTTCGATAATGCACAGTGTGATGCTCTGGGTAATATCACTCTCGAGTAGGCAGACAGTGAATCCTGATTGAAATTATAGAGTACAAAATTGCAGTGTTGTTTTGAAACATCCCTGTGAAGGCATATTCACCTCTGCAGAAAGGCTGGCACATATCTTTCACGGTTAAGGCAAGAGTTTGTCTTTCAGTTGTGGATGTGAGCTGTTGCAGGAAAGTCTGTGTTGCAGTAATGGGTTAGTGGGGCTCTGTCCTAGCAGAGACTGGAGAAACAGAATGTTTCTAGAGGGAAAGCAGAGCTCCCTTCTGATCAAAGCAAGCCATGTAAGACCCATAGAGTTACCATAATTTAGGTAAGGGACCAGTCAAGGTCAGAGAGGGGAACTGCAAATATTTAATGTTTCCAAACAAATAATGAACTGCCCAGGAAGAATCTTGAGGTGATGTAGAAGGCACGATCTCAATCTAAGTAACACTTTCTAGTGGTAAAGAAATAGGCCAATGTACTCCAGTTTTGTTATTACTTTGTCTAAATAAGTATATTTCTTGTGTGTGTGAATTAAAAGCAATGTGGCTTCTCAGTCCCTTCACAAAAGTGATTTCATCCACTGTGTGCTCTTTCCAAGTTGTATGAAGTCCAGAACAGGGGGACTTCTGCATTTTGGGCATCTAAAGAACTCAAGCTATAGAGGCTGAGCAGTAAACACTGAGCTCTTGGTACCCACATACTGTTGTGTGCTTTGCAATCCTCTTCCCTCTATGGCTAAGACTGCAAGTTCTTATGGTGACTGGGGCTATTTTAGATTGTTTGTCTATTCTAGTAGCCTGAGTTGTCAATATTTCCAGTTTCAGAGTAATATTAGAGTCAGTTGGGCATGGAGGATGATTTGATGTTTGCAGGGAGGAAAAAACCTCTTAACATCCTTTATTCCATTTTTGATCACTTGGTTAATTTTTCCCCAAGTCCTCGTATCTCTGATGTTACTGGAAGAGAGTGGCTGGAGCAGCTGCTCTCCTGCAGATCTGGCTCTTGCCAAATGGTCTGCTTGATCGGCAGCAGGCTGTGTGGGCTCACAGTGAGAAGATGTTAGATTTGGATTTTCTGTTGATTTTATAGGCATTTGTCAAGTATCCCTTAGGAAGCATGTAACAAGGCAGAGGAGGGGAGTGCATGTGTGTGGTAATGTCCAAGCTATTCAGGGTAGGGTTTTTGTCCAAGGTTGGAGACAAAAAAATAAAAGAGAAATTGTTTATGCTTTCCCTTGCCAACTGATCTTCTTCCTTCCTGCCTAAACTTCTCTGTGTCCTATTTCAGTCAAATCTACTGTAAATATATTCGTCTCTGCTTCTGATTAAATAACGCTTTGCACCTATTAACTTAGTCTGTTCTGAGAACTGCATAATTTTCTAAGCTTTTTTTGCTTGAAATGGGAAATCTGATGCACGTTGTCAATATGACTATAAATTTTAATGTATCCTTTGAACCATTTAGGTAAATATACTGGAAGAGAACAATAGCTAAAGACTCGAGGAAGCCTCACAAATCACACAGGTTTAATTTTTCTAGGTAATCAGGCCTAATATTTGCCTTGCATTAAATTCTCTTTTGAAAATAGAAGTGCATTTATCACTTCCCCCCCCCCGTTAAAAATGCACAAGTTTGACTTGTGAGCTGTCAGCACATGAAGTAAGTTTACTTTGAATTGTTCATGGATGACTAGATTCTTTTCTTAATGAAAAATTGCCTTGAACAAAGTACATGTTGGAGGGATTTGAAATGTTTAATTAATTTGACAACAAACTTGGTTTAAATGTGTTCATGAGTCTTACACTGACATTTTGTAAACATGCGTACACCTTCATTGCATTGACATTAACACACAACCTTACTGCATGAAAACTCAGGGATAGTGAAATTACTTACACTTTCCATTCCTCCTTGACTGTGAGCTAGGCTTATTGCAGCACCAAATAAGAAGCATAAAAAACTGGGTAGCATAAGCAAAGTTTCAAGGTGTTGGAGGATGAATAAGGCTGCAAACTTGATTTTCTTCTACAAACTTGGTAGGTGTGATGAAGCAATATTGAATGAATGCACATTTTGCTTTGTTTCTTATACAACTCTAGTAATAATACACTGTAGAGATATTATTTTTGGTACCAGTACATGGAATTTGGGGAACAGAGGGAGAGAAGATGACCATTTCCACCACTGGACAGAGTAGGCTTTTGTGCTAGAAACTGAAGTACCTAGGGAAAAGAGAAGTAGGGGAATAACTTCATTGCTTCAAGCAAGAAGTTTGATAGAAGTTTTGTAGGTTTTGAGGGACTTGAACTGATAATCAAAGAAGTCCTTTCCATCTCTCTTCTCCTTTCTGCCCTAGATCTTAGTAAAAGCGACTACGTTTTCTCTCTGTGAGGATCTGTCTTTTTTGTTTTGCTTCAAGAGACACTTATCTCCTAGAAGGCTGCAAGTTATTAGAGACATGGGAGCATACAGTGTGCTTCAGTGAATTTGAAAGCAGAGTATATCAAATATCCTCATGTAGACAGACCTTTGAGTGAAGAGTTGCATCGCAGAATGGAATGTTTTTTATCTGCTGGATTATCAACTCAGAGAAGTCTTTAGCTGCACCCTGTTTTTCAGCGAACAGGAACAGGTCTATGAAATATTTCAGATCGGTAGAACCATCCACTGAAAACAAGTAGTATGCCTTTCGCAAGCCTAATTATCTAAAACATAGCCTGGATTCAGAGAGCAGACACCTGACAATTGCAGTTACTTAGCACTTGACTGTAAGTGCATAGCCTTTTCCAGGAGAAAACTTTAGAGTTAGGGAAAACTGAAAATGCTGGGTTTATGTGATAGAGGCAGCTGTGAAGTGTATTGTCTATTCTGACTTTCATCCCTACCATCAACCAGAAATTTTGGAATGGAGGGAAAAAAAAACAGCCCAGTTCTCTTCCAGAAAAAAATGACACTTTGTTCCTGTAATTAAATTCTCTTCCAGCAATGCACTACTTACTCAGATAGCGTTAATAAGAATGTTTTTTTCTGAGTACCACCTAGTACCCATGTGCTTACAAGGTTTTCAGCTTCTCTTCAGGTTACCTGAAATCACTCCCATGGCTGCCCTGCTTTTTTTTTTCAGTCTATCAGCTCCATATCTATTTGTTCTTTGAAGATCAGTCTTCTACCTCAATCTCCATTCTATTTTAGATCCCACAGAAGACTGGTAAAAGTACAAATGTTTGGGACAATAGTTTTGGGATGAACGAACGGGCATTTTGTACAAAATAGAATGAGTGTGTATTGTGAGTCTGGGGAGAAACAAAACCTTCTTTATTCATGTCCAGGTGGATCAAATATGTGACTGGCTTTCCTGTTTTACTGGGGAAATAAGTCCTTTGATAAGGGTAGGTGCATTTCAAGACAAGCTTTATGTTGTTCAGGGCAAATGGTATGACACTGTGCATCAGCAATGAGCTCAAGCAGGAATATCAGAGGTCCCAGATGCTTCAGATGAATTACCCTTGGAGAATAGCCATTACCCTTTCCACATGTCATGAGTGTTGATGTAGAGTTTGGACCCAGTGTTCTTCTGTCAGGTCATCAATATATGACATTGAATCTGCATCAAAGCTGGATACAGAGTGAAGTTTTCTTAAAATCAATGTAAAAAAAAAAGCCACTAAACCATATTTCTTTGAGACAAGAGCAATGAAAAAACACGCTTTGCTGTGTAAGGGTCTTGTCTTCTCTGTGTTTTGTGTCATATCAATCTCGGCTTTTGCTATTTCATTAAAATTCCCAAGCGGTCAGAAGGTTGTTGCTTAATAGATTTAGCATTGGCTGGCTACATCAATACTGTGTTTAGTCACATTTGTTTTACTGGGGACATCTGTGGGAAGAGTTTAGCAGATATATTCATTCATTTGAAAGGAGCCCAGTGCACTTTGGGCCTTGACTGTACGGTGGTCTCATGGTACCTGAGTATTTCCTTCAGTTAGAGGCAACTTCTGGCAGTGCTTTGTCTGAAGTGCCTCGAGGTTGAAATAAGTCACAAAGAAGTTTTTCTTCCAACTGATAATTTCCTTTGTTTGGTCCTGTATGGAGAAGGGAATGTGATGCAGACTATACAATTTGTTCTGTGAAAATACTGATGCTGATATTTTGTCTTTCTGGGTTGATTCAGAGCAGAGAAATGCCCCAAAATGTCAGAAATTCCATGGGATGAAAAACTTGACATTTTTTTTCTGAAGGTGACCTTGCAACATGAAGCATGTCAGTGGGATAGGCAGTACTGTCCTTATGTTAATCACATGGTTATAGGCAGTCTGGTTTGGTGGTTGAGCTCTACTATGCCATGTGCTATTAAGAAGCTTTAAGAAAGTGCAGGTGTTAGTATTCAGTGAGGATATAAAACTTCATCAATAAAGGAATAATATTGATTATGCTTCTTGAAGGACCTCACCTGCAGATATTTTCTCATTTAATCTGAATAATCCTTTCCTTCTCTTTTCCCATAAGTAGATGTAAATGCTCATAAGAGGAAGAGCCTCTTTTGGGCACAACTCTCAAGAATATTTGTTGAGTGAAATCCATGTGAGGTCATCAGGTATAGAAGTAACGTGATCTCTCTGACATGGAGGTTCATCCTAAGACCCCAGCCCTGGCTGCTCAGCTTTTCCACAGCAGGAGAGGGCATTTAAACAGTCTTTGCAAACAACAGAGACTACAGAAAAGTACCCACAGATGAGAAAGAAATAGATCCAAAATGAAATTAATATGACTGGCTGTCTCTCAAGATTGAGGGAGACGTTGAACAGAATCTGAACTCTGGCCCAAGAACAGCATGCAGTAAAATATGGAGTATTAAAAGCTCTTTTGCATGTTTTCTTCTGGGCATGTTTGAGACATGCCACCAGTCTAATCTCCATGCAGTCACGGGTGTTGGAATTACCCTATACCTTTTGTTGAACCACACTGGCCTAACATGTTGCCAGAACTGTAAAAGAGACTTTTGTATGACATTTTTATTCAGGGTTTTTTTTTTTTATCCAAATGAAAATGTGATGGAGAACTTGCCATTTCATAACCAGTTCTCTCTTCTGCTTTTTTTCCCTCTGAAGAAGGTTAAATGCTAGAATGTCTGCATGAATGTTTAGTCTTAGGCTGAGTTACAATTGCATATCTTTTACCAGTCAGGTCAAACACATAGAATTAAAGAAGCCAAATGAAGCTGTCTGTAAAACTGTATTTGCACTGTATTACTTTTTGCCCTGTTCAGTTTTAGAATAGCAGCAACAATAATAATGACACCATTTTAAACAGTTTCCAAAGTAACAAACAACTCCTGTTTCCAAACCCAGAGAGAGGTAGACTTGCTCCAACAGTTCCATGTCCTTTTTGTGTTGAGGACACCAGAACTGCACACAGTACTCCAAGTGAGGTCTCACAAAAGCAGAGCAGAAGGGCAGGATCACCTCCCTCGATCTGCTGGTCACGCTCCATTTGATGCAGCCTTGGATACGGTTGGCTTTCTGGGCTGCGAGAGCACACTGCTGGCTCATGTTCATTTTTTCATCGATCAGCACCCCCAAGTCCTTCTCCACAGGGCTGTTCTGAATCTCTTCTCTGCCCAACCTGTAGCTGTGCCTGGGAGGGCCATGAGGATGGTCAGGGGACTGGAGCGCCTCCTGTATGAAGATAGGATGAGAAAGTTGGGGCTGTTCAGGCTGGAGAAGAGAAGGCTGCGTGGAGACCTCATAGCAGCCTTCCAATATCCGAAGGGGGCCTATAGGGATGCTGGGGAGGGACCCTTCATGGGTGACTGTACTGAGAGGACAAGGGGTAATGGGTTCAAACTTAAACAGTGGAGGTTTAGATTGGATATGAGGAAGAAATCCTTTCCTGTAAGGGTGTTGAGGCACTGGAATGTGTTGCCCAGGGAAGTTGTGAATGCTCCATCACTGATGGTGTGCAAGGCCAGGTTGGACAGAGCCTTGGGTGGCATGGTTTAGTGGGAGGTGTCCCTGGCCAGAGCAGGGGGGTTGGAACTAGAAAATCTTAAGGTCCTTTCCATCCCTAACTATTCTATGATTCCTCCCCAATATCCTTTCTCATTTATGTGTATATATATATATGTCTCTATATATATGTGTGTATGTATAGGTAACTGATCTATCTATCATCTCGGATACCTAGATCTCTGCAGGCATGCTCAGAATAATGTATATTCAATCCCATTGCAGGAGAGTTCATGAATCAAAGCTTAGTCTAAAACTGCTACTATTGGCATACCCTTGGACCAAGGGGTAACAATCCCAAACCAAGTCCTTCAGGCCCTGTATCTCTGCCATCAGTAAATCCATTTTTCAGTTAATTTGGGAAATCGAACAAGGTTTTTACTTTCCAAATAAGATTTGTTTTGTTTTCAATCAGTAGCTTTACAAGTATTTTTTACCATTGCTTAAGGGGGAAAAGAAGCAAGTGAAACAGCAGGATCCTTTATGATGGGCTGACAATACTGTATATAGCAGTTATCCTGAGGACCTTCTGATATCGGACTGGCCCTAGAAGAGGAGCCACTATAGCAGCTTCTCTAGCTTGGGCCTGCAAGTTATCTGAGCCTGCTGGTCTGCATAATAGTTTTTTACTTGCTCGTTTCTTGGGAGCTGCAGCATCCTTTGCTGCCAGCTCCAGCCCAGTGTGTACTCTCCAGCAGTGAAAGCAGAGGTGCTTTGTGATTAGTTTAGTGCAGTTCCTATTATTGTTGTTATTTATTGTTATTAAATAAATTCCATATATGCCTGCATAACTGCCAGGCATCCTGTTAAGTAAAGCTTTGGATAAGAGCATAGTTAAAAGCTGGAGTTCCTGGTTGGATACCACTGAGGATGTGAAGTTGTTCCGTATGGATCCCTCTCCTAATTATTAGCCAGAAAACCCTTCTACCTTTTGATGAGCTATTTGGTACAAAAAGGGTGGAGCAACATTGGGAAGGAAAGTGACCTTTCCCTTGTGGCATTGAATCACTTGGTTCCCATTATGCTGTTTCCCCACCCCTACCCCCCTGCTCATTTCTACCATGGCTTATATGAGTGCCTCTTCTAAATGCCAGAGCAGCAATAGCCATTTTAAATATGGTTGCAATTTCATGCCCCCAAATTTCCTCTGTTATCTTTAATCTTTGATCATTACAGTCCCTGAATGTAGGTTTTTGGTAAGCTGCAGTTTTTATGCTGCTGCTGTTTGGAATTAACTGGTCTGCTTCCTAAAAAGCCAAATGTTTAATCAATACATATCCTACTGTGTATAATAAATGCATTTCTGCCATCACTTTTTGAAGAGAGAATGCTTTTCATTTGAGCCAAACAGTTTACAAAATGGTGAGGGAAGTTTTTTGTTGGTTATTTATTTTTTTTAAGGATGTATAATGAGATGGATTAGAGCATAGAAATGATATTGAAATTCAGGGGCGGGGTGGGGAGAGA
Organism: Forpus xanthops; assembly: GCA_032466535.1. NCBI lineage: Eukaryota > Metazoa > Chordata > Aves > Psittaciformes > Psittacidae > Forpus > Forpus xanthops. Next base: position 216,301 of record JASSUY010054730.1, on the reverse strand, counting down.
ATTCTTCTACGCAAATTATTTAATTTTGAGCATTTGTTACACTAGCATTTGCTCCACTTAAGCTGATTAATTTCTTTGGGTTGCATTTGTTTCTTGGATCATAACTTGGCAGCCTTGTAATAAACCAAGCATTAAGAAGTGGGTTCATGTACTGGAGTGTGCTATAGGCAGGTAAGTTGTTGTTTGTGGCTGTTTTCCTGAATTTAGGAAGAAAAAAAATCCCATTTTAAACCTGTAATAATGGAAGCTGATTACTTCCCATCAGCTCACTGGCTTGCATGGCAGAATTTTCCAACTGGTTATTGCATGCACCTCTCTGCTATAAAGTACGAGGTCTGTAAATTAAAGTTGGACCATAAGAGATCTAATCTGCAATTTTATAGGTCTCTAATCCAACCGTTATTTTGTATTTCAGGCTCTGAGTATATTATCAGGGTTTGGGGGAAGGTTTTTTTGGTGTGCTTGGGAATTTATTTATTTATTTGTTTGTATTGTTTTTAAATTATTTTGCGAATTACAACTGGTAAAATATTGATGCTTTTTCTTTCCCCCCCATAGATTAGAAATGGTAAACGAAGTTGTTACACGCTGAAGAATAAAGACTTGGAACGTGCTTCAAAAGGCGTAATTTACTTGGAGCTGGATGTCCTATTTAATCCAGTAAGTTGAAATATTTTGTCTTTGCTTATCTCTGCCATTAAGAAATGTGTCATTCTACAAGGACTAAGGTGGGGGACGATGTTTAAAAACCACTGGGATCAAAGCAAGGCAAGTCCTGACCTGGCTGTATCTAGTGGTGGGGAAGTATTACTGGGATATCAGAGTTCTGGGATGGCTTCCCCACCGGATGGGACAACATGGGGATATTTTTGGACTGAGAATTGACCACAAGTGCCTTAGGAAGGAGGTGCTGATTACTGTACACCACAGCTTCCTTCGCAACAGCCAAAAAAGGGCTTAATCTTTAGCATATTATACATTACTTTTAACACCTCCTTCCTTCCCCAAAAAAGCTGACCTACGATGCTCTCTTTCCAGGGTGTTGACAGGAAAATTAATGAGGCATGGACACATTGTGCTTAGTTTTTAGGTGGCTGAGTCGCTCTCAATTGTTTTCACCCTACAGACTTTTACCAAGTTAAATCCTTTTAATTAAGGCCATCATGGGCTGCACCACAGCTCTGCTCATGCTGAAGGGACTGCAGCCTTGCCCAGTTTAACTCATCCATGTTTCCTAGCAGCTCCTCTGAAGTTGCTGAGAAGCTGAAAAGAGTGAAAGATTCTGAAATTCCTAAACCAATACAGGAGATACAAAGCTGAAATAATGTACTTAAAACTACATGAAATATATTTTTCTAGTAGTAATAATTATCTTAATGACTTTATTTTTTAGATAAAAGCAAGTATTAGAACATTCAAGCCCCGAGAAAAGCGCTTTGCTGAGGAGAACCGCAAATTCTCTAAAAAGGTAACAGTTGTGCCTGAACTGAGCTCTCACATTGGGTTTGGAAACATTTGAATTGCTGTAGCAAGGTTGCAAGACCAAAATCTATTTATGCATAAGATGCAGAACACGTGTAAATTCTGAGTATTTCTGTATGTCTTAAAAGGTTTGTTTGTGTTAACATGAAATTGCTTTCTGATTTAGTTTGCATCACTTGTTCTGCCTCGTGCTTCAGAGTGGGAAAATGATAGATGTGGATGTAGCATAGTTCGCAGCACCTAAAGTTCAATGACAGCTTTATTCCTTTCTTTGGAAGGGAAGAAACCAGGTCTAAATTAATTATTTTAGAAGTCCATATGATTTTAGAACAGTGGCCGTTATCCTTTTGTTAAATAAAAGTGCCATATAAATAGGCTAAAATTCCCTATTTTTAATATGAACTGATCCGAAGCATGTAGACAAGGGGTTCATTGTTTTGATTACATTCTCTTGGGCCCTTTTACTGAGCCACTGCTATATTTTGAGACTAGAAGGGGAATAAAGGTAGGGTTGCGTTAGTGTTTTATTTGGTTTTGGCATCAAGATGTGCTTTTTCTTTTCCCTTTTTTTTTTTTTTTAATAAGGGATAAGGAAAACCTGGAAAGCTTGGGTGTGATCAAAAAGCAGACAGGAGCTGGAGTGTGTCTCTGAAATAGAGGCTTTATTTGTAGTATGTGCTCCGGCATGTATTTGTAGCTTAAATTATCCCTGTTTCTTGAAGCAATAGTAGGATATTAGAGTGTTTGATTAAACTCTTCTCCTCCCCTCCTCCCACTCAATATTTATCAGATCTTATCAAGAAATGTTGATCGCGTGAAAAAAATCACCATGGCAATATGGAATACAATACAATTCCTTTGGAGCTGCTTTCTCTGGGAGTCCACAGTAAAGAGCGTGATAGCATTTGTGGTAAGTGGATTTCTTCTTTTATTGCATGAGGCTAAGTGGTATAAGATCTTGAGTGCTGCCATGCCTTCCTCTCCACCGGCATAAATCCCTTTATCGTTTGCTGTTACTGGTATTCTGTAGCTATGTGGCTTACAGGGCTGAAGGTTTTAAGGCAGCTCGGGCCATATTGGGCCTGCTGGACAGGGAAATTAGACTGTCAGGAACAGCATTTCTTTGCTCGATGCAGAGGTGTTCACCAACCTGCGCCAAGGATGCCCATGGGTGGGTGATGCCACCCTCCAAAGGCTGTGACTGGGAGGTGATTCTGGAATTGTTTTGTTTTTAAACATGGTAACTGGGTGGTAGGAAGGGAACGAGGTGATAGCCAAGAGGGTGATACAGGGAGGTGCCTTTAATATGGATGGTGCAGTGAACTGATGGGTCTTGTCCATTCCATCTTCTACTGGAATAAGGCAGCAATTTGCTAAATGTTATCAAAGCCTGCTATGCCTGTGTCCCTGTGGCAGATCTGTTCTTTTGATGGCAATAATACAGTGCTTTGAAAAAAATTAAAAGGAAAAAGCTGGTCAGTGAGTTCTGCTGTGCTCTGCAAACAAAAAGCCAAGTTCTCCACCTGCCTGTCCCACTTTTCAGTTCTCTCCTTTTTCCTCTCGGTAGTAAACACCCCGTTTGCAGTTTTCACATAATCCACTCAAGCACAAAAAGGTTTTGCCTGCTTTTTATTCTGCAGTGTGACATTTTCTTCATGCTTGAAATGTTTGGCATGCCATTAAAGGTTGCGAAATCGTTTTGTGGCAGTCCAGCATCCAGAAGGAAGGTTTTTTGAGTTGAGTGTTTATTAAGCAATATAACAGTCACATCTCCAAGATTTTCTCCCCCTTTTACTGTCTGTGAATTATAAGTTACTTAAAGGTTCTTTTGAGGAAAACACTTCAGTGTATTTGCTGTAGATGAGTAAAGCAGACCATCCCTGATTGAAAGAACGTCCAGAGCAAAAAGCAGAGATTTCTTCTACCCTGCAGGTTAGAGGGATTATTGGCACATGAGAGTATGTAGGATGAGAGGGTCTTTTCATTCTGTTTTTTTAATTCCTGTTGCTCAAAGCTGATTTAGATTGTATCTAAATTCAATGTTCAAGAGCTGATAGAGAGCTGAGTAGCTGGGACCTTGCTGAAGCAGGTATGGCTGTGCAAGGGAGGTCCATGGTTGTGCACAAGGGAATGGGTTGGTCATCCACACCAGGGCTGGAAAGGATGGTATGTAAAATGCTAGTGTCAACGTCCTACCATCACTGTACAGCAAAAATTTAAGCACATGTTTAAGAGATTTTGCACCTAAATACTTGTAAAGTTGCAGCTGTGAAGTTCGGTTTCGACAGGAAAAGTTTGGAAGTGGTGGAAAGGCAATAAAAGAAGATGGAAAAGTGAGGCTACAGGAAAAGGGATTGATTTCTGGTGAAAAGAAGGATGAGCAAGTAACACAGTCCAGATTATTAACATCTTTACTGGATACCATAATACTCCTGATTTCCTGAAAGAAAGTGGGTAATGGGAAAGGAATAAAATACATGACTCTAAGAATGATTACTGTAGGTTTCTTTTACAAACCAAAATGTCTGTCTGATTTTTTCCACATGGAAATAATTCAGCTCTGACACTTAAAATGAAGTGCTAATTATGTATCTCCCTTTCACTATTTCCAGCATGTGTGTTTGTAGTACTGAAAATACGCACAAGCGTGGTAGGTGCAGCATCCCTCCCTGCCCCAGTCTGTGTGTAAAACCCACTCTTAGCAGGTTAAATAAAAGGTGTGCCAAATACTGCATTTTTGAAATCTTCATTCCCCAGCAAGCAGCATCTATATACCTTCAGTAACTGGCTGTGTATCAGTTTAGCCTGTACCGAATTTGTCTTTATGGACGTTCCATTTGTGGCGGATGTTGAGCACCAGAAGTCAAGGAAGATGCACAAAGCTTCTCACCAGTTTTTCAGCTGAGTTCATGAAACCATGGCTGATAGATTAAGTGCCAGCCCTGAAAGCCATAATATGCCCTTTTATTTGTCGTTTTTTCTTACAGACATTGTCTCTTGGACCATAACCCAGTAACCCATAATGGCAATAACCATTGTGACCATATTCTACATATTTCACATATCTTCACTGAGAATCCTAAAGTTTGGGTGGTCCTCAGGACCTTCTCCCCCCTGTAGTATTGCCTTTGGTTTCCCTGTAGAGGTATCCCTTGACCATTCCTCCAAGGGGGAATAAAGGAGGGAGGAGGAGGGGGACAAGCAGACAGTATAATCATGTGAACCTTGCTTCTTAACCAATCAGGCAAAACCCACTGACAGACAGAAGAAGATAATTGTGAGCTCATCGGAGCATGGCAATAGGCAAGGACATGGTATCTTACACCTTTCTGTTTTAGTCTTCATTACAGTGCACCTCCCTCTCTACTAGCACAGACAGCTCGTCTGTGTGTGTGGCAAGGACATTAGCTACTAGTTCTGGATGCACAAAAGAGGTACAGATAAAGATGGCAGAAGCAGGCAGGACGCAAGTGAATGAGAAAAATGCTATCACCATGTTTTCTCGTTTATAAGATACATCATCCCAAGCTAAATTTCTTTATTAGTTTGTAATTGTAAGAGGAGACAATCCAAGAATGTGTGAGTAGATACATGTGCTATAAAAATGAAACCATATTTTTCAACAATGTTCTGTGATTTTAATCAATCTGAGTTAATTGTCTAGGGACAGACAATGCTGATTGGGCCTGCTCAGGCACAAATCAGAGATTTTTCAGGTTTAGAGGTTTTAGAAAAAGGGTTAAAAGGGAGGTGAGGTGAAAAGCAAAGTTTTGCTTTCGGTGATATTGGCACTGTGCACACGGGGTTTGGGGCAAATTGGTACACGAATTCTAGATAAAACATCCTGGGGTGAAGGAAAGTCATATACAGGTTTTCAGGATTCTCTGCAATGCACATTTCATCATTGGTCTGGTGTGAAAAACGGACACACTTTTTTATACGTGCCTAGGAATGTCAGGGATAATATTATGAAATGCTAAAAATGTTGCCTCTAGAGTTAATAGTGTTCATATCCCAGGAAAGGTCATAAAAGACTTTGTCCATGTGTTCTCCATCAGTTCAGGATTTGGTGGGATTTGTAGATTTTTTAAGACCGAGAAAGTTCTGCAAGCTTCCTACTTTGTTTCATTTTGAGACAATTACCTCTGCATTCAACCTGATATGTTGTGCTTTGACTGCAAAATGTCTCTCAAGTATCTTTATTTTGAAGATACCCAGAGACATAATCTAATACATCCCTGTATGTTTTCTACTCCTGTGCCTTATATTTTTCATATCCTACTCTGGACAATTTGGTCCCAGTTTCCAGGGTGAATGTTGTGTTTTTAGCCTCGTCCTCATCACTCCTTCCTTTTGTCACACCTTTCTCCGTTGAGACATCACTTCCACGCTGTGTTACTAGTGTCCAGAACACTGGAGCTGCGTGGTGAAATGTGCCTAGAGGAATGTCTGCTCCAAGTCATCCTGTACATCTGTGTGATTATAAGCTGTTTGTTTTTCTACTTGTGCATATGGAAACTCATGTTCTTGCCTTTCTCATAATTTTAAAACCAAATTTCTGGTCCTTTCTTCCACATGCAAATGCTCTCTGCCTGCTCTGTTTCCCCTTCTCTTTGCTGGTCGTGGAAGTTAAGTCCATAATAACCAAAGCATTCTTGCTGCACAATATGTATTTTAAAAATATTATAGAAGTTAATTTTAGTCACACAATCATTTTCTTGAGGAATTATGCATCATTGCACATTGTGCTTCTGATTTTATACAGCATAATTACACCTTCTATTGACAGTTTTCTCTGCATTAATGGTAATTATGCCATTTAATGAAATTACAGTAATTGCATTAAAAAAATATAATCTGGTGCAAATTAAAAGGATATATTGACTGCAGTTTTTACTATCATATTCATTTTTTTAAGCTTGTTTTATAGCTGCAAAAGACATTGGCAGGAGCAGGGGAACGGTGGGAAACCAGCCACCTCAGCGCCTCTAGTGTGAATGGCAGTGCTTGCTGCTGCTGTGCTTCATGGTCCCTGCACACTCACCCATGCCAGCATACTTCATTTTTACTGGCAGCATTTCCCACTATATCAGGTTTAGGTTTCTTACTAATCAAGGCTGCTGGCAGGGTTGGATACAGGTGGGAGCTGTTTTTCAGGCTCATTCCTAGCTGGTAGCTCGGGCCAGCCAGACAAGGAATGCAGCACGCACAGTTTGTAGTGCCATTGCAGTGTGTCTGATAATTGTTTTACGATGGGTCAGTACTGAGAGGAAAGGAAGGCATACATGGAAGATGTGGTGATGCAGCATAATGTGTTGGAAATGCAGAGTTTCTGGTCAAACCAACTGCAGTTGTTTAATGGTGGGCAGCTGGTGAAATTTAAAGGCATAGGAGCACTTTGCAGCAGTTTGGGTTTCCCAAAAAGCCAGCTGATGCAAGAGCAGGGAAGGCCTGGGGGTTGTGGGTGCTCAGCAGAGCTGCTGGGGGTTTTGGATACAGCAGGAAACCCAAACTGAAACTTTTGAGCTCCTGCTGTAGAAGTGAGATTTTGGCACCTTCTCCATTAAGATCTCCAATACTTTTTAAACCCAGAGAGATGTGGAAGATGCTCCATTTTCAGGTACTGGGCTGTGGGAACTGGAAGCCTGAGGAGTCATGAGGCAAGCTGAGTGAGGCTGCTTACGTGTGCATTACTGTGCCAGTTTGCTTCAGTCCTAATCTGAGATATCAACAGAGAAATGGGTTATAATGTGTAGCCCATGAATTTGTGGGCATGTGTGTGCCATGTAACATGCTGCTAATTAAGCTTGAGGTATGTGAGCTGGGTCCTGTTCAACTCTACTCGTAGAGGGGACACCAACCATCTTATTAAACAAGAACAATTTTTTAATCCATGTTGAGCTGGGCTATATTTATACTGATGATTTACAGGCAAAAAAGCCATTAGCTTGTTGACAGTGTGCTCTAAAATTGCTAATTGTGTCTATCAGTAAGAGGATAATGTGCATTTCCCTCAGGAAAGATGTTTGTTAACTCAAAATCTAAGTCTTTTGGGCTTACTTGGGGTAAACCATTCATTCTGCATGTGGACAAGTGTATCCTGCATGTTATGGTTAGACTTTCCCAAGAAAAACACAAAATGTTCCAGTCCTGTTTGTACTAAGCATAATTCAACCCTGGACATGACAGCAATGTATGGGTAAAGCATCCTGTTTAACTCCTACATTGTTTTGCAAGACTGATTTTTGTTTGATTGTTTGTTTGTTTCCTTGATGGGAGGGGAATTGTAGATCTGTAAAAGGAGATTCTTGGGGCAAAAGTTGAAGAGAGCATACGAGGAAATCAGTGGGGCAGGGAGAGCAGTAACAGCTATGAAATCCAAACAACGTAGTATTGAAGCCAAATCACCAAGCATCTCTTGGTCCTCTGGCCAACCAAGCAGAGAATAGGTGTTAATTTTAACTCAGGCTTTGCTTATGATTTACCAATAGATGGGATTAATTCAGTCTTCTACAGGGTGGGGATGGAAGATGTGTGCATATGCAAGTTTCCCTAAGATCCTTCTTATTTTCCCCATGAATTATCTGCTAATTTTGCACAAGTTCCCTGTTACAAAGTACAAACCACCCTGCCATGACTACATGTGTAACTGATGACAAGGTACAGTCTTTTTTATTCCCACCTTTTTTTCCCTCCTCATAGATGAAGACAAAATATAAATCATTGTTCCCAGACTATTCAGGAACACCCTTAAAGTAATGGTAGATTAAAATGTCTCCACATTAAAAAGCTAAATAAAATGAATAGATGTAATTCTAAAGAGAGAAGAATGAATATTCTTCAAACACTGAATAGAAACTTGGAAAAAGAAAAAGCTTTAAAAAGAAGAAAAAATTATTAATGCGAAAGACATGGTCTTTACTTCCGCTTTACTGTAGAGCTTTTGCTAAGGGCTTTTCTCAGCCCTTTTGCAGCTTGTGTTTTGCTGCAGTTTTAAAGATGTAGTCATCAAAAGGACAAAATGCTGCTCATGTTTAAATAAGAGAGGTGTAAAATAATACTCTACGACAAAAAATTGTTCATTTTTAAGCCCAGAGCTGGTGCTGGAGGAGCAGTGAAAGGCAGGGTTTCAGGAATTTGACCTAGTAAGTAATTTTTCAGAGCCCCTAATATTTCCTCCTTTCTGTAAATCCCTGGCAAAGGCACATCCTTAAAATTATTGTCTCAGACTGCAGTGAAAAGGCTGGATCAGAGGGATGTTTTTATTCTGAGCTATTAGATCCCAGTAAAAGCATTTTTTCTAGTGACAGAGGGAACGTTTACATCCTGCTTCCTCCACACTGCTCGTGGCAGTGCCTGTGAGAACGCACCATTTGTGCATGCAGAGCGTTAGGAGCACGTTACCTGACACATGTGAGTAACTGCTCAGATGAGAAACAGACTTCTCTAGACAATTAAAAGAGCTGGTTTTACCCTTCTCCCAGCAATTTTTACATTTCCAGTATTATTCTTCTGTGGTTGAGGGGAATACGATCTAAACTTGAGATCCCAGGCTCTGCTTTGCTGCAGCAGTTAAAATTCCTGGAATAGCAACAGTGATATTGATGATGCTGAGAGACACACAGCAAAGTAAACACATGTTATTTCCAGCTCTTTCAAAAACGCAAGAACAAACAAGGACAAAGTTAATAGGGAAATAACCATTTAGAAGCTTGACAACACTATAAACAAGATTTAAAAAACAAAGTTTGAAGCTTTGGAGTTGAGATGGGGCGGAGCTGAGCAGAGACCAGCACCAAATATCCCTTTTAACTTTGAATAGGATAAATGGCTGTATCTTTCCAGCTCAGGGGTTTTAGAGATTTGCTTTTTTACCAGTGAAATGTTCTGAAATAAATAGAAAAAAATGAAATCGTGTTTTGCATCTGAGGACTTATACTCATTTCCTGTAGGCCTGCTTAACAAGGTACTTGGTCTGTATAGAAAAGCCCTTGCTTTTGGGGCTGAGGAGCTTCCTTTTAAATTAAGCTTATGCTGTGCTCATATTTTTGAGCAATAATAGTGCTTTCTGTGCTGCGTGCTTGCATGCATCACATAAGGATGGTTACCTCAGCCCAGGTAATGAAACAGACCTAAATCACTGCCTCTCAGTCTTCAATTGCATTGTATTGTTTTTAGCTGTTGATAATGCCTTTTAATACCTCAGTTGTGCATGTTTATAGTCAAAATATTCAAGTAAAGCCCAGTCCTGCTGGAGGATAAGCCTAGGTGCAGTGGGTCAGCAGGAATGTGTATGCAGGCATCCAGCAAAGAATTAAAGCAATCAGAAGGAAATTCAGCTTTGTTACAATATATAGATGTATCCCAATAAGATGTCTCTATTAAAATGCACGTATCTGTCTAGCTGTCTCCATAACTGGATTATAAATATATAGCTTTCATCTGTTTAGCTATTGAATGACAGCTCACAAAGCCAAGCCCAAACGTGCAAACATTTTATCTAATTAAAAAATAACGTAAAAAAGTAAAACTTAAACTGAAAGCATCCTCAAACACTCCTGCTTGCCTTTGTGCTCAAGTTCTGACCTGCTGGAGAACTCTGCCAGGCACTTGCGTTTCCAGCTAATTTGATATAGCCTTTTTTTTCCTCCCCTGGTTGAAGCTTTGTCATTTGTTTCGAAGCTGTCATTTGTATTAGACTCCCTGGCTGATCTTTTTGGGCTCTCGTCAGGTGGTGTATGTTCTCCATTGTCTGCCTGGTCTTGGCAAGCTGTAGGTCCTTTTATTGCCATATGACGTGGGCGTGCTTGCAGCAGTAGCCTGTAATTATACCCACCACAGGTGACAGTTACAAGAGAGCTTTGGTAATAATTTTAGCTGCCTGATCTGATGTTTATGAAGAGCGAACCCTCTTTGTGGTCTGGCTGGAGGTTCCTATATTGTTTTGTACTTCAGCTGTTTGATTTTTGAAGCCTTTTTTATTAACCCCTGACATATAATGCCTTGTGTCTTTTGAAGTTAGGAAGTTTTGTGATAGATTATTGGTGCCCTTATGCTGTTTATATATAGTCCTATTTATTTTTGCATATCTTGTATTTATCTTGCTTTATCTGGCAGGGTAAAAGCCTGTTGTTGGTTTTATTTGTGTATTTGAAATAACTGAACTCCTATTTCTAACCACTTGTTAGTAAGTATACTGTGTTCTTATTGCGATGAAAGTAATCACAGTTTAGCATTTAATTACATACACATTTTTTAATCTTTGACAGTTATTTAAGTATTTTATAAACCATCAAATTCACTACCCATGAAGGCAGCGCTGATTCCTTTACTCTCAATACAATTACATAATTTGCATAAGCCAAAGGTGAGTTTAACTCACAATTCCTACTCTTACATTACAAACCTACATCCTGATGTGGAAAGAGTTGAAATGCACAGTAGCTGCAAACAGCCTTTTCTCTTGTGATGTATTTCTTTTTACAGTTTAGATTCTTTAGAGGAACTTCACATTAAATGTCTTACACACTTCCTGAATTTGTGAGGAAGCAGTTAGTTGTAATTCTTATCAATTGACTGGTAGGCTGCAAAACGAGAGGAGTTTATGTGCAACCATTTGATAGCTTATGTGGTCCTGAAGAGGCCGTATTCCATATTAGAATCCAGTCATTTTTTTTCCCAATTATCTTGTTGCCTTTCCAGAAAGTTCACTTTATTCCTATATCAGAAATTGCATAAACAAAAATGAAATTAATATTCTAAGTTTAATGATGCTGTATCTGTGTGAGACTCATAAAACGGGGGTGTGAGAGAGAAGCTATTTACCCACTGCTATTAGAAATACCAGAGTTTGAGAAGCTTACGTGTAAAATTCCCAGTATTTGGCATGGAATTGCACTATGCAAGCTGGATTGAAAAAGGCATTCAGCTCAGCCCAACCAAAAAAAATAATAAAGGTAGGAAACCCATAGTATCTATTATGCAAAGGTATATATTGTGAAGTGGAATTGTTGTTAAAAGTAAAAATTCTTTCAGTTAGTGTGCTCTTTTTCCCTATACACCCCAGGTATATTGATTTTCTTTCAGTCAGGATCTACTTGGTTTTGTCTCATTATTCACATTCCTTTGACCTGGCACCTCTTGGAAAGTACTTTAAAGCACTTAGTTTTACAGGAGGGTTGCAGATGTTGACTGTTATCTCCCTTGTCATTGGTGGAACAACCTTATCAGTATTTTGTGTTTCTTTTCTTCCCTTTTCTTTTTTTTTTTAAAAAAAAAAAGGCAAATCCTTTATTTTTAGCACAGATGCAATTTTAAAACAATGCATTCCCTTGAAACATAAAGGCAAGTTTTATCATTATTATATATATTTTAGTTTATTATGAAGGAATAAGTAGAGATGCATCTGTAGGTGGTTTGAATCACTGCAACTCCATTAACTTTCAGCAAACTGATGTTACTTAACATCACTAAAAATTCTCCATACTCCTTTTGGGGCAAATCCTGTGTGAATTGGAATAGCAGAAGAGCAAGAAAATCCTGTAGGTGGCGATGGACCCTCACAAATGAGCCAGCTCTGGCTTTTTCAGGCTTTTGTCAGCTTTTTCTGGCAGGTTTTCTTTCTCTTGCTTGAACTCTTTTATTTTTAATTTAATTCACCCATTCTCCCAGCGCTTAATCTAACACTAGTTGCAGAAATCGTGACAACTGGAAGAAATTTCCTATTTGAAGGTAATGCAACATTTTGGCTTTATGATGGAGAGAGATGCACCTTGAGGGGTTTCTCTTAAGGCTTTCCTCTTCTTGTGGGGCTTTTTTTGATATTCTTATTCTAAATAAGAAAGAGTTGGAGCCTTTACAAGATCTGAAATGAAAGGGGATTAGCATGGAAGCTACAGAGCAAATCCATTTCTTAAAAGTTTGTTCTCTTTTACTTTTACTTTCCTTCACTAGCAACTAAGACGTGCTTTGACTTAGAGGTTAGTCTTAAGCAACCAGGAAGTTCTTGGGTTGTTTAAGGATAACAGTAGTAGCAAAAATACCATAAGTCAGGATATGTCCCTTCCATTTATTTTTTTTTTTTTAGCATTCATTAGGAAATAAAGCTGGAACAATAGAATTATTGAAAAATCCCAGAAATCTGATTAATAAAATCTGTACTAGTAGTTATTGCTATATTTTACTACTGTCACAGTAAAAGATTGCACCGGTACCAGTACGATCAGTAGAGTTTTACTTCGTGAAAATTTAATCTATTATTCTTGTGACATCCACATTATAGTCAAGCTTAGCTTGGTTTGAGGTGGGGATTTTTTTGTTTGTTTTCAAGGCAGTGCTGTGATTTTCAGAAGCATTAATAAGTTTGTAGTGATTTGTACAGGTCTAATACGCTTATTTTAGCCTTAATGTTACCCATGTAAAGTCAGCATGTTCACTGAAAGATGATTTCATATTTGAGCAAAAATCTCCACTAAAACAGCCTTTATTTACTCTACTAGCTCAGGTTTAGAACTTTCTACTTGCTTTTTTTGGGGGGAAGTCGCTGTCTTCTCTATGTCCCTTTAGCTTTCATCTTTTAATGGAACAGAGGAGCTGCACAGCTCTGTATCAAAGCCAATTGTCAACTTTCATTAGATGTATCCTATTGTTTGTTCAGATTAGAAATAACTGCATTACACTTTGACTTTGAAGGCTTGTTTGTTTTTAGATATAGTACATATATATGTGACCTTTTTGTCATTTGTGATGCACTTGGCTTGGCAAATCTGAGATACCCATTTAAACAGCAGCAAAAACTATTTGTAATGCAGGTTCTTCACAAAAGGCATTTTTTGGTGGTCTAGAAAGGTAAAACAAAATCCAGCAGCTAATGCAAAGCATTGATAGAGTCATACAAAGCATTGTTAGCTAGCACTGTCCCTCAAATAGACTGCATTGGGGGAAGAAAACTCACTGCTTAGTGAGGCTGCAGCAGTGGGTAGGAATCCAGTTAGCTGGTTTTAAAACCCCATTATGTATTGTCCACATGAGAACAGTTCAGATGTAGCCTGTGTCAGGACATGATGGCAAGAAATTCTAATGCCATTTAAAAAAATAGCACTCAGCAAATTTTCTTCAAATGTTTAGAATATTAAATAGGGAAATGCATAATTGATACAGTGATATTACCTCTTTTTTTTTTTAACCAAACACGCCTATCATGAATTAGATGATGACTTATGCCAGCAGTTAAGAAAACTTCCCCAGATACTTCCGTGTACACGTTTGGGAGAATTATTTGCAATGATACATTTCAATTTCCTTAATAAACTAGACCCGACTTCCTAATTCCCTTTCCCTCAAGTCCCTCCACGGGGGTTAAGACGTGAAGTATTTTGAAATTATTATCAGATAACTGTTTCTATGAATAAAAAGCTAATCTCTGCTTTTTTAAAAATAGATTTAGATTCCAAAGCTGGGAAATAAACAGTGGTGGTAGAAAGGAAATATGAGATTAATAAAAATGAGGACATTTTCAGAGCTACTCTGGATTGTTTTAATCTTTTTTTTCACTCTTTTTTTCTGGGAAGTGCTACTTCTGTAACAGCATGCATTGCAGTGGTTCCTCTGCTTTCTGTTTTAAAAGTTGTGTGAATACTAGCAAAGATAGTGGTCCTTTAGTGCCCAATGAATACCGCCTCACACACTGATACCTATAGTAACACATACAGAGTGACTATGAGATCAAATGCTCTGGTTAAAAAGCCTTAGGGAAGCATTATGTGTCTGAGGTCTGATCTATTGTCTGGGAGGTCGGAGAGTGTTAATGCACTCTGCAAAGATTAGACTCCCTCTCTAATTGCTCCAACACTTCCTTAAAGGATTTAAACAGGCAGGAAAGGTGATGCTCCTTGTCAATTTTTGTCTTCTGACAGCTGTTGAAGTTTATCTGTCTTTCCGTGGAGACCACTACATCACTTAAACCAGGCAATGTCAAGTGAACAAAACCTGAATTAGGGCTGAGAGCAATGAATGCTATTATTTACAGCTTCGTTATTTCAGCTTCTAAATACTTTAAGGTTGGGGGCAGGATGCTTTCATATGCTGGGAGCTCCCAAAGTCCCACAAAAGTTTAACTCGTTGAGTTTGATGAAAAGTCACCCTTTTAATAATTCTTACTGGATCACATTATTGCCTGCATCCCTTAGTGCACATCTGGTGCTTCCCCACTGCATCTCTGTGGTACCACGTCAGTGCAAGTAACAGCCACAGCCATTGTGTGAATTACTGCTTATTTTTCAAGGTGCAGTGCTAAACCTGAGCTACTGTGAGGCACTGTTTGCTATTTACTACAAATTTTTCCTTTCCCTCATGAAGTCTGATAAGAATTTGATTCCCCTTGGTTCATAGAATCTAAATCCTACATAAAAGCTGACTCAGAAGCTCATGCAGGGAAGTTTTTCTGCTGCTTAACCACCATGTCCACACTGACAAGTACCTCATCCCCATCGCTGCCATTATGAAGGAAAATAGAAATTTGCCCAATTAAAACCAGTTAAAAGAACGAACATATTATTTTGAAGTGTAGCTATTTGACAATCATTGCCAAGAAGTTCTGCTGCTGGTTTAGAGGAATATCCTATTCTAATGGCTTATGCTTGCAAAGCATGCTTCTCTTGCTTGGCAAAGAGCTTTAAGAACAGGGGATTAAAAAAGAGGAATTATTGAGAAAGGAGAGAAGCACGGCTCAACACCAGGAGAATTTGGAAGGTTTAATATTTGGACAACAAGGCCACAACATCCTCACATTCACATTAGTGCAACAAGAGTGGAATTTGACCCATCTCTTTAGAAACATCCATTCCTGTTTTCCAGACAGATGTGTGTCCCGTTTCACTGCAGCTCCCACAGTGTGGCAGGTCCTGCTAAACAGAGAAGCCACCCTGTAGTTATTTTTTTCCTAGTGGATCAGAAGCATTTTAATTTGATAGTGTCTGTGTTTTTGCTAGTCTTGGAGCATCTAAATGTGTTGCTGTATATAATCAATTTCACACATCCAAATGTATAAATTTGACCTATATAAATATACATCTATTCAATGCCTCTTTTCTAGGCTCTGAGCAGATGACTAATACAGCTGTTCAAAGGAGAAAAGGGGTTTCTTTTCCTTTTATTTTTTTTTTTTAAAAGAAAAAGCCCTCTTGGCTCTGCATCGGAAATTGAGGAGCAGAATTCATCAAGTGTATTCTGATCGTTCTCACATGGGTAGTTCCTCCTTCCCTTCCTGCATAGCGTGTTCCTTTGCACTGTTGCTATATTACATGAAATGTTTCATCTGTATATAAAAATTAAAAATTCAAGCAAAAATCTGGCCCATATGAAGAACAGGCCCTTTGGGCATATGGTTCATTATGCATATTCGTTTAATTACTAAAACACTTGGGATGTCTCTACTGCCCTTGCTTTCAACTTGTAAAGTTGGATCTGTTCTGCAGCACAGAATATGTTGAACAGGCATGTGTCATAAAGGACTTCAGTTTTCTCCTACTTAAAACTCTATCTTATGTTCTTGGCTGGATTGTTAGGATTTACTGAATATTAGTTCAATACTCTGCATCAAAACAGCAGTTCGGGATCTCTTTTCCCTTAACACCTTCTCGAACCCAAAAAGGGAAGTTTTACAGTGGTTACTTCAGAGTTGTGCTTAGCACCAAAGTAATGTGAGACTGAGGATTTAGATTTCAGGCGCATTCCCACAGAGCACCTAAAGTCGCACATTGAAGCTGTATAACTTTTATTAGCTAAGAAGGGATTGCTGTGATAGTGTGACTTTAATTGATTTTCAGGGCAAACAGGTGGTGATGGTTTAGGCATCCCCTAGTCTCCTGCCATTGCTAATTTGGAGCTGCACATATAATAGCTTTATTAAAACAAACAATCTTCTGGCTTTAGTTTTACCTGAACAGCTGTCTGAAATTGCAAGTCTTGGTTTTTTTTTTTCAGATTGTTCTGTGTTTTGGAAAACAAGACTCTATAGGTCTGCTAGTGGAAAATCTCTGCTACACAGTCGTACTGTCAATGCTTGGGATTTTTTTGTGTCACTGCTGTTGTTGCTAGCTTACAATAGTAACGTATTTAGGGTATAATTACAGCGAGTTTCTCGGTCATCTTCATGCATTTGTTCTGTAGTGAAGCAGTCATACTGCAGATTATAAACCTGAAGAAATGATGTAATCACTGTCACTGTTCTTGGTGTATGTCAGATGTGGGAAGGGCTAAGGTTCAGCTACCATTTTTGCTCTCCTCTTTACTGCAGAAAATGAATCTTGGGTTGATGAGAGCTTCTGGGCTCTGGCATTGGGCTGTGATGGGGAATCCCATGTACAACACAAGGGAAGAGAATAGTCTGAAATTCTTTGCCTGGAAGGATATTGTCATGCTCTTTTGAACGTGCTTTATAGGTGTTCTTAGGTTTCTGGTTTTGTGATCTAAGTTTATTGTTTGGTGGCTGTTATTATTGCTGATTTTTATTTAGTTTAATTTTTCAGCTTTGTTTCAGTCTGGAAACATTTCTTTAGGACTGGAAGATTTTGGAAAGAGGTTATGGGACAGGTTTGCAGCCTTAGAGTGTACAAGCATCTATTCCTCATTTATGTGGGCTTACTGCAACCTGATTATTATTTTTCATATATATTTTTAATGCCATTGCTGAAGATTGTCAGGGAAATAACCTTATGTGTGATCTTTCTGCTACTGAACACTGAATGACATCTAATTAAACATGCTTGCTTTATTAAAGAGCCCTTTTCCCTTACTAATTCAGATCTAATATACACTACGAAAGTGAAGGAGGAAGTTATGAAAGTAGTTAAACCTATCGTGTAAGCCTCCTGTTTGCTACCAGTTAGAACCCACTGTTGAGAGCCCAAAGTTAAAGAATGCTTCCACCAAATCCTCTTTCCACCCCTGTACAATTACGTCACCATGTGACCCTCACTGCTAATGTTGCTCACAGTGTCAACAAATACATGTCCAGAGTAAGTGGACATTTATCAGCTCAGCTAATGATAAATTTTTTCATGACCCTTTTAAGGTGTTCACCTTATCCAGAATAAATAAAATTAACCTACGTTTTTTCTTCCGTTTAAATAGCACAGATATTTTTTTTTCTGACACTTTTGGGAAGAATTATTTACTATAAGATCAGGCTTTTAACTTGCATAATGCCTGTCTTCTCTGCAGATAGATCATAACTTTCTGCATGAGAGTAATCCTGAAACTATGACTCTGCTGATAAACAAACCAAAACTTAGAGATAAAAATGACCATTTAATTTAGCTCCATTATAAAACAAGTTTGTTGGTTTGTTTTCTTGCATACCAACTCCTCTTTATTTTAGGATTTTCTCCATTGCCTTTGTCTGTGATAGAAATAACATGCAGATTTATGCCCCTGACCCACTCCCAATGGATTACCCCAAAAGATAGAAAACTGTTGTAATATTTTTTTCCTGCTTTTTTTCAATTTTAAGCTTTATTGCTTGAGGGTCTTAACTGTATTTTACTTGGCACAGGAAATGTAAAATATGTTAGATAAAAGCATGAGGGAAAAATTAGACCAGTCAGCGTACTGGCAAACAGCTATTTCTTCAGTGTCTGCAGCCTAAAAGGATTTGAGATCTTTTACTCTAAAACTGTTGTACGTACATAAATATAGAACCCAAACCTTGTGGTGTTGTAGCTTGGTTTTTTTTTTTGCTCTTTTTGTTAAGCTCATTTGGCTTAGGGACAACGAGTAAGTATCAGCCACAAGAAGACTGGATAAAGGCACCCAGTTAGACTTGTGATGGGCTGTTAGGCTTTCGGCTTTAAATGTGGGTGTCTCAAAGGACAAAGATGACACCTCCAATCACACACTATTTTGTGTTAAAAATTATCATCCACGCTGACCAATTTGACAGATAATCTTTAAATAAGTGGAATGCAATATATGAATATTAATTTACATAAACTTAACAGGTGTTAAGTATATGTAAGTTAAGTTCAGTGAAATAAGCTTGAGCCAAGTGGCTCTTTTCTCACTGCTCATGGAAGAGAGATCTCTAAGGATCTTGGTTTTAGTTTTCTAGGCTGGCTAATCTCATTAATATAACCAAAATAATCAAAATAAAGGAAAACTCTCACTTTTTAATTAGTTTTATTTTATTTTTGTTTCTCTCTTTCTGATTCCAGGCATTGTTATGAATAAAGAATTAATCCATTAAACATGTTAATGACAAAAAGTAATTCAGGATCAGAGTGTGAGCATTTTGTAACTGCTTGCAGTCTTCAGCATAGCATCCCACCCTTCCCTGCTGAAGTTACCAGCAGCAGTGTCCCAAGAGGGTGGTGGAGAACAGATTGTAGTATTGTCAACTCTTCTGATTTCACTGTTACTTTTGCAGGATAACATGGTTTTTCTTAAAGCTCCATTTCTTAGAGTCCTGTGATTGCATATGAATCACAGCTTTCATTTAAAACACAAATGAGTTTCTACTTCCTGGCAGCAGAAAAGAAAATGAGATCCCCCTGAAGAGTCTAAACCAGACAGTGATAAAAAAGGCCCTAACACATATTGACTAAAACTGTATGAGATTTTTTTTGTGTTCTTTTGGTTTTTTTTTGTTTTTTTTCTGATTGTTTCATGTCTTATTTTGTTTGGAGTGGGGGACATTGGATTTTTTCTTTCCCTTTTGAATGTTCAAACTGGTGTTAAAAATGTGACCCTGATGACCAAAGTTACTACCCTCCAAAGGCTTTATTCTATCATTCCTTTTCCTTGTTGCATCCTCGCATGTAATGTAAATTGTCAAGCACACGTTGGATGTCTTGGATTTGCATCCTATTCATTAACCTCATCCTGGACCAGTTTCTCAGTGGGCTGCATCTGGGACAAGCAGAGAAGGGACATGTGAGTTTGGCAGCAAGATGTGGCTTTGCAGCTGTGTCATTTAGCCTAAGTAGACAAGATGGGCAAATGTGGCCATGTTGTTTGTTACCCAAAGCATCTTGTGAAAAAAGAATCGGGTAGATTTAGAAGGTAGCAAATTGTACAAACATACCCTGTATTCCTGTTTCTCAGCTCTGTTGGGTCACTCGTTATACAGACTGAGTCATTTTGGGACACAATTTAATATTTTGGTTTAGCTTTGGGGTGCTTAGGTGGATTTTTTTTCTGTGTCTTTGTTTTTAGATTCCAGTTGTGTTTGCATTTGCTATGGAAAGCTTGTGTAGAAGAGCTAAGCTTTTTTGCCTGTGATACACCCTTACCAATTAGTAAATTGTACACTGATGTGTGGAGCAATGCAGGGATAATTGGCAATGTGGCATAATTATTCAGAGACCTCTATTCCTTCTGGTCATTTTTGATTTTGGTCACTGCGGTTCAATACAGAGCACGTTTCATGCTGCCATTGAGATGCTCTGCATTCTTTTGCTGGGGACACAAAAATTGAATCTTAAATAAATAGGTTTCTTCTGAGAGCGCTGGTTTATTTAAGTATAATTTCTCTTCCTGCCATGTTCTTCTGTACTGCATTGTAATACGGGAATGATTCTGCTCATAACCGACCCCTCCTTGAGCTCCAGCTTGGTGGCTGTGAAGTGGCACTGGAGTGCTCTCAGTTGGATGTGGGAAGGAAAGTATTAGTAAAAGCAATTCTGGAATGCATCTTTGGAAGAGGTTGTGTTCTTAAAGAAAAAAGTGTGTCTTTAGGAGAGGGCTTTTAGTAGGAAATACATAAAACTTGAGTGCCTCAACCTATGTTTGCCAGGCCCTGTTGTGGGGCTGTATAATTTTCATGATTCTCATAGGTTTCTTTTTTGTAATGTTCTCACTAGTCCAATGTACAAACCAGCCCAAAAGCACAAGCACAAACACACTGCTGTATGTGAGTGTGTTCTTTCTCTCCTCTACTCTTCCTTTCTAAGGGCAGGAATAAGTATCTGTCAGAAATAATTTGTTGTCGACAGGCTTATTGCCTCCAAGGGATTCGAATGCCCTTTTGGGGAGCTAGTATCTTATGTTATTGGCTAATATCCTGCATTTTGTCTGGGGCAGAGGGACTGAAAGCTTAGGAAAAAAAACAGAAAATGCTGGAGCGTTGGTCCCTGAATAGTGAGCTGCAGAAATTTCTCCTTTTTAATAGCATCCATTTCTGCGAACATGGCAATTTGAAACTACGTAACCCAGAGATAAGTTAAAAATATGAAATTCATTTACCCTGTAAATAGAGGGGAGCATGTCTTTGTGTCTCAAATTGAAAACAGTGTTTTGGTTTAGTTCAAGATATAAATTGGCCATTCAAAGCAGCATCAGCTCAAGTTTTTCTCTGGGCTGCATGCTTGCACTGACGCGTTTATAAATTGCAAAGAAACTTTTGAGGAAGTTGTTAGTAGTTAAAAGTTCAGATAAATTGTGTGTGGTTTTGAAACTGGGAGTTTCAAATCATATTTTTCACAGCTCTGCTGATGAGGCATTTCATTAGCATTGGAGCCTACATGGGCTGAGAAAATAACCCTTTACCACAGGTTCCTTGAACGCATTTAATCTCCTTTCACTTTTATTTTTTCCATCTGATGGAATGAATCCCTCTCCTTCTCCCATCACTGTTGTTTTCCAAGAATTATTCCATCACACATTGCAGCATCTTTTACATCTCCACAAAGATTTAACAGGTCAAAACCAGCTTGGTTTTTAGACTTAAACAATATATATAATTACTGCTTAGAAAAATTACACAGAAAATCTTATCTAATGCCAGGTTTCTAAACTTCTTAAACGTGTTCTATCCCATGACTGTGGGTTTGCTGGTGACAAATGTTTTATGGGCATACTTTAGTCGACACCCGTCTAAAATCTGTTCTTAATAGTCAGATCTTAAATTGGAACCAGAGGGGCAGAAAAACCAGATTTGAAACGTGTTTCTAGGGGTTTGTTTTTACTTTCAGTCGAGACTGCCTTCTCTCATCTTTTGTACTGCTGTCAAAAGGGCCACTCTTATGGTTGTTCAAACTCCATGCTTCTTGACAGGAACAGTTGGACCCCTCTTCAGTGATTTTCAGATAAAACAGCTTCCAAACCTCCAGAGCTTTAACTTGTAGTTATTAGGCCCTTTGAAATAGTAACACATTAATCAGCTGAAATCAAGTGGTCCTTTCTCCAAGGCTGTGATATTGCTGTTCTCTTCTAGGTAAAACTCTCATCTAAACATTAGTTTCGAGAGCCCTCCCCCCCCCAGATACATTTATCTCATTGCTGTTTCTATTCTAATCAGTGTTTTATAATGCTGTGAATTAAAATGCTCAGTTCTGTAATAGGCTTTTATACTCTCAAATTGCATGAAAATAAGTAATGCAAAAAAACAGATTGCACTTGTTTTATTTTAGAAATTGGCTTCTGTCCTTTCAACTTCTCTCATGCACATTATGAAGCCCAGCAGCAAAGGTATTGATGATGTAATGGATTATGTGTGACAGGACTTGGTCCAATGATGATGTGAAACATAGAAAAAAGTATGGTTTGTTAAAACTAGATCATTTGAAACAGTGGCTTGGTTTCTGTTCCTGACATTTGTGATATTGAACAAGTGATCAGAACCTGTTAATGGCTTCCCTTACTAGTCTGTGTATTAGGCAAAAGGCCGAAAGGATTAGAAGAAATCAAGAAGATATGGTTCCTTGCAGTAGCCATACATATATATGTATATATTTGAGTTCAAATTTAAGCAGGGGTGTTTTAGGTCGGATAAAAGGAAGGAATTCTTTACTGTGAGGGTGGTGAGGCACAGGGTTCCTAGAGAAGCTGTGGCTGCCCCATCCCTGGTGTAGTGTTCAAGGCCAGGTTGGACGGGCTTGGAGCAACCTGGTCTAATGTGAGGTGTCTCTTCCCATGGCAGGGGGTTGGAGCTGAATGATCTTGAAGTCCCTTCTAACCCAAACCATTCTATGATTTTGTGATTCTGTACGTCAGCAGCTGAGCCATTCTTGAGTTTTGTCAAAAAAATTATGCTAAGGAAATAATTGGAATAATTGGAAAAGAATGTGGAGCTTCTCCCAGGCATAAGGTATCACTGTTGAGAGAATAAAAATGTGCGTCATCGAGATCCTTGTAATTTGAGGTGTGTCTGTATCACAGGGCTGCTGATGCTGTAGTCAGTGTCAAGTTGCTGCCTGAGAGCTGATAAAATAGGACATGGGGCCTGTTTGGGAGGTGCTTTGAACACCAGTGTTGCAGGACTACTCAGAAGGCTGTTAGAATGCAGAAATATTTCTGTTCGCTTTATAAACACCCTCTGAACTTTTATTATGTACTCTGTGTTCGCAGCAATCATTTCCCATACCTCTGAGGCTAAATAATTTCTGAATAGCTAAATCAATTTGTCTTGTGTCTGTGTTGTGTCACAGTAATAAAAGTTCCCTTTACTGCCGTGGTAGCCGTAAAGCAACTCTTCTTAAGGAGATGTAGGAGCTCTATCAAAGCATCGGAGCCTGAGATATGACTCGACAACCAGTTAACCAGTCAGCATTAGAAAGGGAGCGGCAGTATGCCTCAGCTATCAATTTGAGACTACAGTGAGATTTTGTAATTAAGTTTTAAGGTCTGAAACTTAATAATACACAAAATGTACTGTTGGATCTAAAATCACCAAGGTCTTGATTTTGTATCTTGCCTAAATGACCCGTGATTGCAAGGTTGTATTATACTTGCAACCGAGCAGGGTGATGTTCATATAGGATGGTGACAGATGCACTAAAATTGGTTCAAGTCCTGCAATTGAATGAATGAAGAGAGGTTCTTCAAGAGCTTCATTGACTCCTGTAGGACTTTGCCTAGCTGACTGCTGGTGGAGTCTTTTTGCTGCGTTAAGAGAAGACTGAGTTTGTGATACCCCGCGGAGACGATGTAAATGCAACCTCCTCCAACAGGCTGAAGCAAATGTTTTGAATTAATACTTAGCAATATGAATTTCCATGAAGTAGTTTACATAAGGATCAGATGTATTTATATGTGTGTGTCTGTTTTTATCTCTCCATATATACCTGAGATCGATATCTGTATAGATGTGTACAATACCAGGTCTTTGTTCTTTAGAGTGACATTTAAAGTAGAATAGGAGCTGGTATCAGCTTTGTTTTGTCTTACAAAGCAAGTGAATTGGAATAGCTTCAGAAGAACTTGCTCAGATTAGAACTTTTGTATTTAGGGAGGTTGTTTTAGGTTGGAATATAACAGTTTTTGAAGTCTTTATTAACTAAAGCTATGCAAGATGTCTGTAAAACACACAAAGTACCATGCCTTCTTGGGCAGGATTCTTGTGTTTCTCTTGCCTTGTTTACATATAAAATGTGGCTGTTGGAATCATTATTGCTCCTAACTTTTTAGCATGTTGAAAATCAGGATCAGAAAGAAAAAAACAAATCCTCTTCTACATTCCAATGCCGCAAATCAATGGTATGGGGATATATTGTCTGGATGTCAGCCCATTATATCTCAGAGATTGATTTACTGGCCTACAAATGCCAAGAACAGGATGGCAGACTAATTCCTTGCATAGCAGCAGCTAGCATAAGATCAGGTTCAGTCTCGAGAAAGCAACTGCTGTTTGCAGAGGGTTACAGGTACAGTCATTGTTTCTTGGTTTACTTTTGGCCTGTGGGTAGATATTGACTGACCATTTGCTTGATGTCAGACAAGTCTTTCTGTTTTAAAACTACAGCTGCTGTTTTGGAGTGGTATAAATTCTCACCATGCTGAATGCAGTGGGAAATTCTTATTTGGTACAGTGTAGCTGGACTTTCAGATACATAACACAAGAAATACATTGCAATAAATATCCCATTCTGCAAGTGCGAGCATTGCTTTTATGTATATACTATCTAATGGACCCATTGAATTTCTCTTTTGTCGCAGTTTGAGATACTTAAACTGTATCTGATTAATTTTCACCTAGTTGTATTAATCCAAAAATGTTATTTCTGATCAACCCAGGTTCCTTTTGAGGAAGAAAAAACAGTTAAACGTGTTTGTGCTTTGTCTTTAGAGGAGATTGTTTAAAACAGCTTCAGGTTTCTACCAGCATTAGGCAGATCTCCTGAAAACACTATGTACGAGCAGAAAAGGAAATAGGATCACAACATGCATTTTACAGCAGCTCTGGATTTAGTTTATTAACTTTGCATTGCCAACTACTCCAAGTTTGCCTTTTGTTCAGGCATTGTTGATACTGCAAGACAGGCTTGCAGCTTGGTTTGGTGTCTATTTTTTTTCCAGATCCTAAATGATTTTCGAGTCCCCATCATGTTATGTACTCTGCTGATCCAGTTTGAACAGAATTTCAAAACTTGGTTTCTGGTTTTGCTATTAGTGGGCTTGGTCAGATAATATTCCAAATGGATGAACTCCTACCATTTCTGGGAAGAGAGGCTCCAAGCAACAAGTGAAATCAGAATATGCCATGCTAAAAAATGGCAAGGGTATGAGAACGGAGACTTACTGGATCCCTTTCCAAACTTACGTGCAAGCTAGATCCTTGCCTTCTGGAGGGAAATGATGCTGCTTTGCCAAGCATATAGATGGATTAATGGTGGAGATGCATTTGCTGGTTGTCCCCTGTAGAGTGACAAGGGACCTGGATGGTTCCTGTTACACCAGAGGATGAAGCTCTCCTCTAGCCTATGAAAGACCCCATGGCAATTAGGTTTTGATCAAGCAGAGCAGGTTTACCTCTGTAAGTGCGTCTGTTATTCACTAGCACTAAGGACAAAAGGCTTTCAGGCTTGAGGACGTCCAAGGAAGAAGTGAATAAAGCCTTCAGACTACCCTTATATTCATGGCCTTGTACTTCACCAGATACAGGGGATGAGAAGCTATGAAACAGCAGCCTAATGGACTCAAACAGAATAGAAAGAGAGCATGCTTTGAGAGCAGATTTTCTTTGCCAAAATAATATGAATGAGTTTAACAGAGATTCAAGGGTGAACGTACATAGGGATAATGACTGAAAGGCTTGCTTATATGCCTTTCACTTTAAACACTTGTATGTGTTCTCTTCTGCTGCTTTATTTCTCCCAGGTATTTGTGGTCACTGTCTGGACTGTGGAACTGTACATGGTGCCCCTGGCTCTGCTGGTACTCTTTGCATACAACTTCTCCCTTGTCACAACAGGGAAGATCAACAACACCCAAGATGCCCAGGCAAGTAAAGTGGCAGAAACATTTCTGGCATCCCCAGCTTGAATTTTCTCATAAACAAAATGTTACATATTTTAATGATATTGAGCAAGTTATGTAGGTAAATAGCATTTTTATTTCGAATTTACTAAAGAGAAATGTGAACCCTCTCAATTTTCATGATTCAGTTCAAGCAATAATCCATTCAGAGTAGTGGGAGAAGACGAGAGCTTGTATGAGGGGGATTTTACTTACTAAATAACTACAAATGTTTTTTAAATTGAAATAAGGAAGACTTACAAAGCAACAAGTTCCTAAAACCCATGCCCCTATTACTCGTACACTTTGTGTCACACTTAGCGATTCATAATTCACAGAAGAGGAAAGTCGATCGAAGCCAAAGGAGAAGTTACTTTTAAACCTTTTCCTGTGATTGAGACTTTAGAAAGCCCTTATTCCTCCTTCCCACCCCCCTTCAATGACAATTTTTTTTTTCCCACCCCCCTCAGAAATTCAGCCTTCAGTTTTTTAACTTGATCTGGGAAAAAAAAAGATTTAAATATGAAAATAATTGCAACATGTGTGACAAAGTGCTACTGCTGGGGTATGAAATGCTGTTTGATGTTGGCCACTGTCTTTACTTATAGAACAATGGTAATTACAGTTAGAAATGAAAATAAATTCATGATGTCTATAATAATCTAGCTTAAAATGTGTAACCAGTAATGAAATACAGGTTGAATTATGGGTTCCTTCTGACTTTGTATACAAAGATGATTGACATTTGTACCCATGAAGGATACCTGTACTCAAATGAACCAAGTGCATTTTATACAAAGAAATAATATCCTAGAATTAAAAAGGCTGATAGCTGGTTTATTAGTTTTAGTGAGAAAATTTGCTCCTAGCTCAGTTCTCATCTGTTCTGATGTGGAAAGATTGTTAGAAAATAGGGAATGTTGCATTATCCAAACTGGAATATAGACTTGATTTGAGAACACGGTGCAAGAAATACTCATCTCCAATTTCAGCTAAATCCAGAATAACATAGGAAGTTACCGTGTGTCTTTATTAACTACTTAATTTCATCTAAAAAATGAGAACCTTGTGTGTAGGAAAATCCGGGCCAAACAGGTGGGTTTGTTTTTAGTACAAAAGGTGATAAAAAAATAATCATGACCTACCCAGAAAAAAATACACAGAGAAAACCTTCCAGCACCCATCACTCATCCTGTGGTGAGTTTGTTGCGTGTTCAAGCGAGGAGCATTTAACATAAATGATGTAGTGCTCAATTTTGCTTACTTAAGTGGATACTGCAAAAGGCTCTACATGAAAATACAGGTCAATTATAATAATACTGAAGAAAGGTCCATCAGAAAGTTGGCCTTTTCCTGTTGCACATCCTGTGAGCAGTGCATTGCCGTGAAATTCAGGGGTGCATTCTGTGTAAGCAAAGTTACACATCTGCCTAAGTGCTCTGCAGGATTGGGATCATATGGAACAAGTAGTCAAAGTGCCTTTAATATTACCTGATTTCTTTTTTATGCGTGTCTGTGATTCTAACCATCTGTAGGTCAGAAATAGACAATCAGGTGCTACCCCATGTCACATCTGTCCTGCAGATGAGAAAAGATTTCTTCAAAATACCAACGCTTTTTACACAGTCATTAATTTATTTTTCTTGCTTCTTTAGACCTTGGCTGCATGTGCACTACCTTTGGTTTTGTGTGCCAGCATGAACATTTCATGTATAATGCGAGTAACACTCCTTGCAAAAGTTGACCTCGAATTGTCTCTGATGTCTGTGCTATATAATGAAAATAACAATATTAACTTTGTCCACATGATGCAGTTTCCAGGAGGCTAAATTCATTAATATTGGTAAAATGGCTTATGATTTACAGATGGGTTGTTTCTGTGGAAATGTAAACCATGCTTAGTGTTAATTCAGCTGTTTGGGATGTTCCAGAGAGCCAAAGAGCAAATCTGGGTGTATCTGAGCATACTAGATGCAACTGCTTTAAAGCACAAATCCAAACCATCTTTTTATTGTGATTCTTCACATTCTCTGCATGTTTGCTGTATTTAAACGTGTAATACAGTGATTCAAATTTACCTGGTAAATAACCAAGAAGAACTTGGGGGACCCTGTTAAAAGCTCAGATTATTAAATACCTGAATTGAAAGCCAAGTGCTCCTTATTTCAAGCCTTAGCCAAATCTTTTGTTCCTCCCCCTACCTGTCAGCATAAAAGTTAAAGGGAGAAAATAATGCTGCATAGAAATCTGACTGTGATTTGTGAGATTGATTATGCTCATCCAAATGTATTTTCTAAAGTCTAATGTTTCAGTAATGGCCCTAAAGGGAGGGAACAGTCATTGTAGCAGCAAAGATGGAACAAGTTGAGTATAGAGTCCTCAGCCTTGACATGCCAGCTGGTTCATTTGTCAGACTAAGAACAAAGCTGTTTACAGACAGTATAAGTTGTCAGTGAATTTGAAAGCCTGTTGCCTTCAAACTACTGGTTACAGCCACTAATGCTTTATTTAGACTTAAAATTTGTATAGAGTATTGCAGGCTTTGTTCAGGATACCACAAAAAACCCAAAAAGTCCTTGAATACAAAATGTTATTTCTGAAAGGTGAAAGCAGTGGGGTTTTTTGATGACTTGCAGTAGAAGCGAGAGAAAACTGTGTAATGAAACATTGTGGGAGTATCAGAAGCTTTACAAATGTTGCTTGTCACTGAAAAATAAGTACAGCATTTTGAAATGTGGACATCTGCTTTTGCAGGAGCTTATGGGCTTGGATGAAGATGAGGATGAAGATGATAAGGTAAGTGTATCTCACGATGGTGTTAGCTAGAATCAGAAGGAACGTGGGAGAGCACACACCCACCATCCTATTTCCATGAGAACTTCATATATTATGTTATTAACTGGAAAAAAACAATTGTTCCTGGTTTGCTCATTAGCAAATTTGAAAACATGATAAGAGTGGTTTATATAATGTTCCACAGTGGTGGTATTTATGCGAGCTCTCTGAACATTAACTGAATCTGAGTAGTCCCCAGTTTGTGCTTCATATCATAGCAGGCACATGTTTATGTATGTGTACTGATAGGTGTGTGTATGGGTAGACAAGGTGCAAAGACACGCGTGTGTATGTAAAATCCTCCACTTGAATTTCCAGTGTTGGATCACATTCTGTGCTGATGGCTTTCCCCAGAAGATGTGGCATTTTCATTTCTGTTGGCCAGAATTAGTGTGATAATGTGGAGAACTGGTTAGAATTTTCTCAACATTTCTTTAAGAGCTTGGGGTTTGGTTCATTGGCTGAAATGTAGAAAGAATTGGAATCGGCAAGGCCTGTTTTGTGTTTTATTGGAGTGTACTTACTCATTCTTCTCACTATGAAAAATTCATTGGATTTTTTTTTTCGAGTTTATCAAACCACAGTGACAAATGATAAAAGGACTAGAGGGCATGACATCTGAAGAAAGATTAAGAGAACTTAATGTATACAGCTTGAAAAAACATAAGTAAGTGAAGGAGGATCTGATAATCTATAAATACTTTAAAGCTAAAAGGTGAGGAATTATTTAACGAGCAACAGCATGCAGGGGAACATTAGCTGTTAGGAAGAAAATGTTCACAAGGCAATGTGAAACTTTCAAATTGCATACTAAGTTAATAGGACTCTTGAATATTCTATGTTTTAAAAGTGTTGCAGTGAAATTGTGGATCATTGAGAAGTAAATCAATACCACAGTTAGCAAGTGCACCTTAACTCTTCTCAGTTGCAGACACTAGAATGGAAGCTTAGCGGACTAATTGATGGGAGTAGTTATTTAAAATTAACCTCTTCTATGGTTATATTTTAATGAGAAACCAGAAATTCATCAAAGTTATAAAGTGAACTTTAGCCAACCTAGTTGAATTAAAAGTTTTATGTTTAAATGTTCCCATTTATAATTTACTCTCTGCATTGTAAAATTGGGCAAGTAAATGGACGAATATCTGAGACTTACCAGAAGTTGTTAAATGAGAGTTGCATCTTTTCCAAAGGAGCACTGTATATCTCTGAAAGTCACTAATTTATATTGTGTGGGTAGCCAAAGTTAGACACCTGTAAATATTGAGCCTACGTCTTATTTGTGTGATGCCTAAAGGTGTAACTTATTTATTGGAACTAATCCCATTTACTGTCTTCCTTTTTTTCATATGCCTCTTTCTGATTTGCAAGTGCTGAGGTGAAAAAGAAAACCAAGTTAAAATGTATTAAATAGGTATTTAATCCTCTGTTTCCTGTGCTGTGAAGGAGATTTATTGCTGCAAAACCAAAATATTCTAGGTTATATTTACTTGGGGTTTATCTCCAGTGCTTGATTCTATCAATACAACTGGGTGACTTAAATATGGATCTGATTGCTTTGAATTTTTTGCCACAATACCCCTCCAGCCTCCTTCCCAAAGCAAGTTCTACTGTCATCCTCTTTCTTGGTTTCTTTTAATTAAGTATGCCAGTGTAGGAAAACTCCTGAGAGTCAATGTTGAACTGTTCTCTACCATTTTGTAATCAGTGTTGCCTCCGTCTCCATTTCCTGCATGCACTCTTTGAAATGGAAAGCTGGTAGCACTGGCAAAAGCAACAGACACCTCCAGCAGACTTTCTGATCAATATAACACTTAATATTCCCAATATTACAGCAATAATATTTCATAACTTGTATTAATTGTTATACTAGTGTTATGGTTCTATGGAATCCTGACACAGAATTCCCATCAGAGAGAACTGCCAGCCACTACGTGTGTCCCATGTCAAGTGCTGTGCAGCATTGCCTTAGCGTCTTCATCCTGTCCTGGGTATATTCCTCCTTTGCAACATTGATGGACCACAACTCTGGTTGCTTGCATGTTTTAAGTACATTAGGTTATTCCAAGTGACTTTTCTAAATCTGAGGGTGGTCAATGCTCTCTAGGGAGTATAAGAAAAATGTAATTTTATGACATTATCTCATAGCAATGTCAACATTTAAACAGACAATTATACTTTAAAAAGAAGTCTGTGTATTTTTTTTTCCTCCCTAATACAAGAACTCCTAAAGTTGGAATCTGCTAGTTGGGTTGTGGTATACGAGGTCACTGTTTCTGTTTCCTATCATCGTGCTGTATCAAAATATTCACACACATATCCTTTCTGGGTTCTGCTGCATGTTAGACATAACAGACCATGCTTCTGGGAATTGTAACACACCCTCTAAGAGATGAACTGTTTACAAATTAGAAATACACAGACACTTGGTTCAAAAGC
Organism: Forpus xanthops; assembly: GCA_032466535.1. Classification (NCBI taxonomy): domain Eukaryota; kingdom Metazoa; phylum Chordata; class Aves; order Psittaciformes; family Psittacidae; genus Forpus; species Forpus xanthops. Next base: position 185,317 of record JASSUY010054730.1, on the reverse strand, counting down.
CCAAGAGCAGATTAACTCCCTCCACCTAAACTATCTGTCTTAACTGACAGGGCTTAATTGCCAACTCCCCCTTTGTTTCCCCCTCTGCCCTCCCCAAATACCAGCACGGAGGACTGCAGAAGATAAGAGAACTCTGTCCCTTTGGCACAAGCTGTTTGGTGGATGAATGCCTTCTCGGATTTGTGCCATCTTGGCCATGGAGTTCAAGCTGTATTGTGTCAGCTCTGGGGTCTGTCAAGCTGTCTGAATAAGGATTGTTTTAAAATTGCATCACCAAAACATCTTTTGTCTGCCAGTAGGAAGGTATAGACAAGTTACATGTAGCTTACTGCAAATTGTTTGATTATTGAACATGTCTATTTATTTTACTACTTTTTTTCCCTTTTTTTGACAACGACTGTATAGCTTCAAGAGCGGACAGCTACCCTGCTTAATGTGTTATGGCACCCAGCTTTAAGGAGTTTTCTCATGATCTTAAGTTGTATGGATAAAAGTTTTCTTCTCTTCCAAAACAGACAAAACTTAAATGACTACTAATTCCAGCTCCAGTAACTGAATCAAAAGAAAATCAGAGAAAAAAAAACCTAAATCAACAACAATTCCTGTTGTGTCTTTGAGGGATATTTTTCGTGGCTTTTTGTTTGATTTGGGGGTTTTTATATGGCTTCAATCCAGTGGTGAGCTACCATAGCCCTGCTTGGCTAATCGAATGTAATAGGGAAGCATCAGACGACACTGTGGCTTTAAGCCAAGTTATTTGGCAACTTCCAAGAAATTTTTAATATCTTATGTGCTGGAAAAAGGAACAGTGGAAAAATCCCCCCCAAAAATCCAATGTTTCAAATATAGGAAATTCTCTGTCAAAAATAGGTACAAAAATTATAGAGTTTTATGAACACGATTCAGAAAGACTCCAGCCGAACAAATTACAGTCAAATTCATCCAGTAGCAAACAGCTGACATTTTCCATTGGAGTTAGATTCAGCATGTGGAAACCTTCCGTATGGATCTTATTTGTACGGGTGGATTACGATGAAAATTGCATTAATTTTCTCTGCTGTAAAGGTCAGTAATTGAAACATGAACCAAGAGTCTATTGTGTAAGATGCTATATCCCCATACTTAGGAAAGGTCATCAAGACAATATCATCTCATTGTTTTCTTCCCTGGAAGTATAAATAATTTCATTAGTTTTTTTTTTCTTTTTCTCTTCAATACAGCAATTGCAGTATAGCATTTCAACATTTCCCATTAAGACTGCTGAAGAGAGATGATAAAGACTTGAATATACCCTATGGTGCACAGGGTATGTTCAGACTAGCAAGGGCTCTCCACAAAAAAAGCCACAAGGTGTGTGTTTGTGTAGGTGTGGACTCCCTTAAATTGCTGTTCTTTCTTCATTTGGCTTTTTGTGGATTCTCTGCTTGCTTCTGTGAACAGAAAAGTCAAAGGGACAGATTCCGGCTACTTGCCAGAGCTATGCTTGGTTCAGAGCTGGAGGATGTGACACTTCTAAGCACACATAATCTTCTGGTCTTGTAACCATCTTGACTGAAGTGTAGTACAAGTTTCCAGGTTTCACTTAACACATGATTACATCTTCTGTAAGTTTTCTCCAGGCTTCTTATTAACCCAACCAAACGTTAATACAGAGTGCAGGGGTTTCTCTGGTTGTGCTTCGTTCATTGCTTGGGAGCTTCCTGTGTCAAGAAACTGGGAGATAAATGGTCTGTTGTTAATTCTTATTTACACTGTAGCATTGTTTAGGACTGCTCTTATCCATACGCATCACTTACATTGTCACAGTCCTTGTCTCAGTATCATGACCTACCAATTTATAGGTTTAGAAGTGATGAGAGGGAGATGCTGAAAGGAGGGACTTGCAGAGAACTTAGATATCCTAGAAATTGTGGTGTGGTTCTCCTTACATAGAAAACTTAGCAGCCCTATGGCAGTCTAAAATTCTTCCTCTTGCCCTGTAGGTAGGTAAACCAACGCCGTAACTTCTGTATGTCCCTGGAGTAAGTAGTAGCAGTAGGCAGGTGACTGGACCAAGTACATAAACCTCAGTTATTTGTTGTCCCTTAAAAGTTCTAGCTATTTAAAATGTTGTTAAAATTTATTTTGAATTGTCCAGAAGTATGAATAGGTCTATCTGACTCTCGTAACCCAAATTGCTACAGATCATTACCTAGATTACAGATGATGATCTAGTAGTTTAAGTCTAATCACCATGTGATTGTCCTTAGGTCTCCTGTGTATTTCCAGGAAAAAACACTGATTTTGACCTTTTGGTTTTCTTTCACCTTTTGTTTTTTAAATCAAAGATTGAGTGATGACTTTGTATTTCCATTCCGGCTTCTTTTTTGTTACTTCACGTGTTCCTCACCGAAATGGTGTTTTATTCTGTTGTGGCTGCCGGTATTGCTTTAAAATTTGTAGCAATACCCCCCTACTTAGGGTTACTTTACACGTCTGTGAAAATGTGAGCAAGTACAGAAAATGCCTCTTAACCCCCCTGCATTTCATGACTATGTAGAAAAAAAGCAATAGTTCTGACCTAAACCACTCCACATAAGCTTGTCTTTGGGCTGATCTCATGTACACAGAGGAGATTCACCTCATGTAAGCAAAGAAAGTATAAGGATTGCTGAACAAGGCATGAGGTGGTCATCTGCCTTTTGGCCAGTGTTCCCTCAGCCTTAGCTGTAGGATGGTGTGCCACTGCTTTTAAAACATGTCCTTTTAAGGCTGATGGTGCTCTCCTTTGTAACATCAATCTGAAGTGATTCTATTGGCTCTGGTGGAATTATTCCAGATTTCACACCTTTTTAACTGAGAGCATAAATTGACCTGTATGTGTTGCATTTCCTCTATTTGGTAATTATTTCAAGTACACTCAGATTCACTAAATTTCCACAGCCAGGCAGGCACATTTGCAGCTTGGTGTTAATAAACAAAAAGATCCTGTGATGCACAGTTTGAGGGCTGCAGGAGGCAATTGCTGAGAGCTTGGCAGCCATCCTCACCGGGTACCCATACTCCTGGAAGCACTGAGGTCTCCTCGCCATGCAGCAGACACTGCAGCACAGGGCAAGACAGTGACTCAGCAAGGCAGATCGCTGGGTTCCTTCCAGCTGCCTTTGGCTCCCATCAGAGGCAGGATCCAGTTCAAGGTTGCTGTGGTGACTGTTTTCAAAGCTCTGCCTGGAATTCATTTTAGCTACCAAGAGACTGTCTGTCACTCCATGGCTGCCACCTCCCACAAGAGCTTCATTCTGCTGCTAGACTGAAGCTGTTAGTGAAGGGTTCCCTGCAGACAATAGAAGCCAGTGGTCTGCTGTTTATAGCCAATTAAATCTATTTGGTTTCAGAAGTTCTTCATCAACGAGTATTTTGGCCTTAAGGTGTTGTTTTGGCCCAGGTTTTGCTGGACACTGGTAAGGTCACAGTTGTGTAGTCTAGCACAGAGCAAGTTGTAAGTTATATCCAATTTCGGCTAAGTCTGCCTTTCCCTAAACCACAGCGTATTTGTTTTGTTTTAAAAACCTAAAGCCAACAGAATAATAGTGGGGCAGAGACATGCATGCCTGAGCTTCTTTTCTTTCTTTACCCTTTCCATCAATCTTATTTGTTGCTAATGCACTGGGGAATTCATATCTGATATGTGGGACAAATCCTGGTAAAACATTGCCCTAATGTGCTTGCAGCAGTAGTGGGATAGTGAGAACAACTACTGTAAAAATCCAACCTAACCCTGGAAGTTAAGCCCGCCTAGGGCTGGGCATTGAATTCCTTTGGATTCCTGAATATTCAAGTTTTTAATTCCATAGCTGTCTGTATCCTGTTTTCTTCCTGCTTTTGCATTAATTGATACTTATTTTGTCTCCTCCCCTTTTCCTCATCCTTGCCCCCAAGTGTTGTTCAGCTTTGTATATTGAGTTTCCTTTGGCACGCCAGAGATCTGCTGATGAATACCACTTGTCTGAAAAGTCGCATAGAAGATTTCTTTTTGTGCAAGTGTTTTATGTGAAATCCAAGTGAGCAAGTATTTAGAACTTGCTCGTGGCTTCAAGACTCGGTTTTCAGTTGTGTGCAGATGATATTCAAAGCATACATCAGAAATACACTTAGAGAACATTAAAAATTGTCTGTGCATTTGGAATGTTGCTTACTGGTTTGGATGCATCCAGAGGAAAAATATCTGAAGGACAGATTGGAAAAATAGGGAACAGCTTTTTGTAAAGGATGATGGCTATTAATCATTGAAACAAATGATCGCAAGAAGTTAGAAGATCTCCGCCATCCAAGTGTTCAATTTGGTAACAAACGCTTTTTTAGAGCAGAAGTTGTAATTAGCATTACTTGGTCTTTGAGAACAGACAATTTTTCCCTTCCGTCTCTCCCTCTGTAGATCTTGTGATTTTTCCCTTGCAAGCCCAGTTCTCAGAATGATAACACACCAGTCATGTATTGCCATGTTAATGCTCAAGGTGTCCTCTTCTGGCCTGCTCCACATTTCATATGCTTTTAAAGTCTGTGGCATAGGAAGTACCTCAGTTTTGGGATAGTGAGGCAGTTTCTTTTGCAACTGTCCCTGAATATTTGGAAGCAGCATAACACAGAGCCATAGTAACCCTTTGAGTGCTCTTACCTGTCCTTTTTAATAGCTGTGGTGTATTTCAGGAATAGAAAAATCTAGAAACACATTTCATTCAGTATAGGAGAGTTTTGGTGTCTTCATTTCCAAGTTTAAGTTGATGTGCGCTATCTGGGCACAAAAAACTTAATTTCTGAATTTTCTGGGTGGTGGTTGTTTTTTTCCTCTTCTCTGACATGCTTAATCTCTTCTGAGTCCCCTTTTGTGGCTTTGTTCAGGCAATTAATGTAGAAATGAAGGTTTCTAAATCAGGATATGCAAGGAAGATTTAAAGTAACACACTGATTATATAATTAATTCTCAGTTGTAAATTCATTTTGATGGAGTTAATTCTTTCCCAGGGGCTGAAGGCTAGTTCTGGTCCACCCACAGTGCTGTAATCACCTAAGAAATAAACTAGCAAAAGGCCTTAAAGGAATGGAAGTTTCACAACTGGTTTTAGGAAAAAAAATGCCAGAAACAGGCAGGATATTTCATTTTTAATTCAAGCAAAAGCTTCTGAGCTGTGATTTTAAGCCACGGTTATCCAAATCCTGTTTTCAAGCAGTTTAATATATTGAGTCCGGAAGAAATCAGAAAGGAATGATACCTGAGGAGGATGGAGAAAAATTGTCAGGATGATAGGACCTTGCACAGATGGGAAAGTGTGTTTAGTGAAAGACATATTTAGGATTATTTATTACATCTTTCACAAATATGGAAATATTCAAATGCAGTTTTCTGTATGACAGTTGCCTACTTACTAATAAATATGGACTGGTGGCTGTCATCTTGATGGAGTATTAACTGTTACCGCTTTCAACAGTGTTTTGTAAGGTGCCACCTTCAGAAAGCATAAACAGCCCTCCAGAACCTAAATAATTTGGAAAATCCCATTTGCTGTACTCCATTTGTCTGTTTCTCTCTTGCTTAACCAGTGACCTAATCATCCTGTAGATGTGTTTAGACTGCAGGTTGCCAGAACCAAATGTATAACCAAAAAGCAAATAACAAAACAGCCCAACAAATAACAAAGAGAAGATGTCAGATTTCTAGGATTTTCAAGGGATTCTGCATACATACTGCAGTGCATACTGCCTGGCCACTTGCTAGCTTATTTTACTCTCTAATAACTGATCTCATTTACAAGGCTTTCTAAGTCTAATCTGTCTCTGCTTTTTCCTTGGTTGGGCATATTTTGTATTATAAATTGAAAATACCTTTGTCTAGGGGTGATTTTAGCATGCATGCTCGGTTAGAATGTGCATGCAACTGTCATTATATCCTAGGAACTTGTAGTTTCTGTTCTATTTGCTTAGTCTGCTTGATGGCTGCAGCAGAAGTTATGTTGTCTTGGTTAAATTGCATTATCACCACATTTCTAAGCTCAATTGAAGATGTGTAAATGAAGTCAGCATGATGCCGATAGAGCTGACAGATGATCTTTCTTGCAGCTCTGGGTAGCAAGAGTAGGCTTGCCCTGGAATATCACTTTATCTAAAGTGCTTTCTTTACCTCTCTGAATTTGAACGGAATGAAATTCCCACTGACTGGTTCTCCATGAACTGCTCCCCAGCTTCTACTTCCAAGTTTGGTCCAAAAAAGTCAGCTCTGGCTAAGGGACCGTAGTACCATTCTAGTGAGTGAATAGTTAAATATAATCTTAATGTGTCATTTAAATTTGAGCTTAACAGGGTTATAACTGGAGTTGTGTGAAAATGACTTTTTGGTGCTATTTTCACATAAACTGACTATTTATTTATTTATTTTGTTCTGGGGTTATTTCACACCCCAAGGGTTTCATTTTTGTTGGTTGTTTTATTAATGTAAAAATACTCATTTTCACACCCAAATGTGTGATTATTTAAAATGCTGCTTCTATTCATTGTGCACTAACTTGCAACCTAAAGGCAAATATTCAGAAGTCTGGAGCTTGATAACTGTGGTGGTTTTGGCTGGCTTTTTCAACTCCAAAATTACTGTGAAGAGAAATGGGCAGCAAGCAGCTCCAAAGGGTTACAAGTGCTGTAGTGCCATGTCTGCTTCTCAGCATCCAAGGATGGCTCCTGCATTATTCCAGCACACAATGACGTGTGCAGTCCCCTGTCTCAGATGCACACAAACCCTCTCACAGCATGGTAGTGCCAAAAGGCTGAAGGAATGAGCTTTTATTTCTCTGGCCCAGTATGACTTTTAAGTAGCCTCTGATCCTCTTTCTTTCATGGGTAAATAATGTGGGTTCACAGCCCAGAAATGGAGTGAATCTTCCCCTTACTCCTACCCATCCTTTCCCCTGCCTCAGCCAGTGAGGACCACAGAGAACATGGATCCAATTTGCATTTTACCAGCATCTTCCCTCTCTGGGCAATGACTGGTTAAAATGCAGCTTAAAATGTCCTTTCTTTCTTTTTCCCTAAATTGAGCTGATTTTTGAGTGTTTAAATGTGATGTAAAATCGGTGTCCAGGGCTCTGCATTTTGTAATAAGTGAATGTTTTGCTGATTTCTCGCTAGAATATCTGCAACCACACCAATTTGCATGCCTGTATGTGTGTTAGATTGCTGGCAAAGAAATGCTGAATGCTGATAATTGTATACTGATTTCCAAGGCTGATTTAAGTAATTTTGATTTTTAATTCATTCTGTGCTTCCTTTTTATTTCTGCACATGTGTAGTGATGTCCTGTAATGTTGTTGCCTAAAATAAGCAGTAAGAAATGAAGTTGTGAGATGGCTGCTGTAAAAGGAAAATGACTTTTCCTTTGGTCGTCCGCCCCCCCCCCCCAAGAGAATAGACCTCCTCTGTAAAGAGAATGTTCAAAAAATATTGCATTCACTATCTTGCTGCTAATCTATATACAGAAAACAGCATGGCTGATGGGAGCTTACAAAGCACAGAGAAGTGATATTCAGAAGTTCTGCACAAGAATATTCTTATTCTTGAGAAGCCCTGGGTACCCAGCCCTCCCTTACCGGTCAGCTGGACTCAGGGATGCTCAGCATCTCTTCTGGTTTGGTATGCAACTGGGTTATTCACTGCAGGTCTGGTTTGAGGTCCTGCAGTTGATTTGTGTTAGGTGATGAAGAAAGCTCTGCCTGTGTGTTAAGGAAAAGAGGAAAATACAGGGATCTGCATGTCTTCATGTCGAATGTATGTGATAAATGCAGTGTGTATTCTCTTTTTCCTTCACTGATAAACTTGAGTTTATCGATTCATCCACAGTACTGGGAATCTGACTTTTTTTAACTATCTGTGAACATGTGAGCAAATACTAAATGTATTAAAAGTTTTGTTTTCTTGTTTTTGCTAGGAATCTGAGAAAAAGGGGTTAATTGAGAGAATCCACATGGTCCAAGAGATCATCATAGCTGTTCAAAGCATCCTAGAAGAAATAGCATCATTTGGAGAGAGGATTAAAAAGTGAGATTTTTTTTCCTTGCTTAGCCATGATTTGCACAGCCAGGAGGATTAAGGTGGAGTGGGTGTCATGCTTCAAAAATGACTGCAAGGTACATCAGGAGAACATGGCCAATCCTACCACTGCTTCTTCCTTTAGAGACTTTTTATTCCAGAAACCTTTCCAAAGCATATAGGGTCATAGACTCCTAGAACTGTTTGGACTGAAAGGGATGTTAAAGCTCATCCAGTTCCGGCCCCCCTGCCACAGGCAGGGACAACTTCCACTGGACCAGGCTGCTCCAAGCCCTGTCCAGTCTGGCCGTGAGCACAGCTTCTCTGGCCAGCCTGTGTCAGTGCCTTACCACTATCACAGTAAAGAATTGCTTCTTAATATCTAATCTAAATCTATCAGTTTAAACCTATTTCCCCTTGTTCTACATGTCCTTGTAAAAAGACCCTCTCCAGATTCCTTGTAAGCCCTCTTCAGGCATTCTCCCCTTAGAAGAGGAGTAGCATATGCTCTACTGATGAACCTCTCACATTTGTCTAGATTTGTAGTCTTGTCTGTGATGGGATGGGGAATCATGAATGCCACATAAGGGAAAATGCTGCTTGAAGATGAGTGCACAGAAGTATTGAGCATTTCTTTTCATTCTCTTATAGGAAGTAGGTAGGAATTGATGGTTGGTGTTGCCTTTCCCACGCCCTCTCCATGGTTACAGGGGGTTACCAGTCACTTATTTTGCTACCCAACACATTGATGTTATTCTCTTTTTACCATTTTGAGCTGTCTGTTTCCTGCTGGTGCCACGAGGAAAACCAAAGGATTACATAGAGAGGCCCATAGTGTATTCCTGACCTTAACAAAGGAGGGAGGTGAAGAGCCTAAAATAAAATCCCCCACACAAACACAAACTTTTATAGCTTAGTCTTAATTGACTCACATTGTTTTCTGTTTTAAACACAAAGTGATAGCTTGTGATCGAGCCACACTTTAATGTGGAGCTGGGTTCAAGCTAAAAATACAGCAAACTCATGTGCTGCATTTCTACACCGGACACCCCAGCTGGGTGGAAGTGGCCGAAAGATGTATTCCAGTCTATGAACAGGGCACTGTTCTGCCCAGCTGCATAGCAGGAAGACTCAGTGCTAAAGTACTATTAATTCTTTTATTCATTTTGGTAACAATGGTCTTAAAGAACGCATTGGGTATTAATGCAGATGCCCAGTATAATTTCAGAAGAATTCCGTTGTAACTCAACAGTAATGTACCATTAACAAATTGCTACCGAAGTTTTTTTGTCAGTGACAGACTGAATTGTACTGCAGTTTCCATCTGTCACTCCAGTTATACAATCACAGGGTGTTTTAATAGTTTAACTGAATTGAGCTGTTTTGCTATTTTTTTCCTTTAACTTAAGCTATGTTGATTGATAACAGTGTGTCCTCTCCCACCTATCTTTAGTTAATATTTAATACATTTATTGAAGCTTAAAAGTGATTCTTTTAACATCCTATTAATTCTGTCTGTCAAGGGAAGTTTGTCTTATTTTAGAGCCTGATAAGTGGGTCCACATTCATTCTCTCTTCTTCCTACTCCCCATCACTGTGATGTGATGAAGTTAGCAGGCAGATTGTATTAAACAGAGATGCTCAGACCTGATCTGTAAATTCTCCTATGGACTAGCTGGCATTCATGTAGCCCAAGTATCTCAATATTTGGTGCATGCTGTAGAGACATGTCTTATGGGGGAACAGGAGGATAAAGTAACATTAAAGATGTGTTAGCAATAGCTGCTCATCTTAAATCCATCATGGCCTTAGAAATAAAGGGTCTGAGTGAAAAAAAGTCCCACTTTGTGCTACAATGCTGCAGAAGTCTGAAAGACTGTAGTAACTAAGCCCCTTGAGTGCTCCTCTTGGGAAAAATCTGATGCAGGCTGGTGGTGTGCAGAAGCATGGCAACTGCTAACATACTTTAGCTTACCCAAGGCAGCCTCCTATGTACAAAGTAGAAAGGAGATGCTGAAACCACAAGGAAAGATAAATATATATGTGTGTTGAGAGGTTTGTATAGAATATTATTTCCTAATATGATACAGAGAAATTAACTGCTCTTTTAAGGTTTAGCATCTGTCATAATCAATCTATTACAAGTTGTTGTTGGGGTTGAGTTTGGCTGCCTGCTATGTCGTACACTGGCACACATCCCATGTCATCTCCACTGTGACCCAGTGGAGTCAGCTCAGATAGCTCACACTTGCTGTGTGACCTCATCTTCAGATCATATAATCTGCCCATGAATAATGGAGAGCTGACTGATGTGTAACAAGTGCAACAGGTATAAGCAAGAGACAAAAATGATTTGCTACATGCCTTATAACTCCACTCAGCTCCCCAGAGACTTATCTTGATGTCAGCCTTTTAGATACCTCCTTTAATCTGTTATAGCATCCCAGCGCAGGAATCTGCATACCCACCTTCCAAAGGGACCACAATTTAAGTGATCTGAATGCACTGAGCACTGCCAAGAAGTTGTTAAGGTATTATTGGGGTAGCAGAATACAAGCAGTGTCCAAGAGCAGAAATGTTGAGAAGAGTTTTTCCTTTTTCTTTACAGCACATTCAACTGGACAGTGCCATTCCTCTCTGTCTTGGCCTGTTTGGTCCTGGCAGCAGCCACAGTTATTTTGTATTTCATACCACTGAGGTACATTGTTTTAATATGGGGTAAGTACTCAACTGTGTCTCATTTGCATGCAATAAATGCGATATAAATCTACAGAATTAAATCAAACAAGCTTTAAATGACCTGTTTGTTAGACAGTCAAGTGCTGCTGCTTAAAGGTAAATAAATACTCTATGAACTTTTTAATATTGCCATTTCCCCTCCATCCCCCAGGTGATCCAATGATTTGCTTTTCTTAGGGTTCTTTATAAGTTTCCGGGAGCACCACAAGAGCATTAGCCTAGATAAGCTACATCCAGTGTTGTTGTTTCTGCAAGAAAGTAGTTATCTACATGGTGCTGGAGCCTCCCAGCTGGGAAAAGGTAGAGAGTGGACAAGGTGTGTTTTACAGAGCTGGACCCTGGAAGCCTTTTGGGTCTTAACTCCCCTGTAGTTAGCCCCGGTGCAGTTCTGGGCTGTAGGGACCCCACATCACCAGGGCTGAGGCATCAGCTGCTGCCTTGGCTCTCATAGAGGCAGAAAAGGGATGCAATGAGAAGGTGGAAGTAAAAACAGCCACTCTTGGGCAAAAAAAATAAATGAAATAAAGGATTAAAACAAAAGAAAGGGCAAAAGGGAAGGGGGGATTTTGCTAGGAGTAAAAAGTTCAGTAACAAAATACTGCTGTGCTAGTGTGGAAGACATGGTGAGTACATAAAAACTATACATCCATTCAACATCATCTAGACTGACAGGGCCTTCAAATATGATACATGTTAAACAACTACCCTGTGGCAAGGCCTCAAAAGACCTTATGGTATTTTCTGTTTTTTAAAAATCAGGTACGCAGAAAATTATGTTGGCATTTTGCTACAAGTATATGGCTTAAAAGCTGAATCTCGGATGTGAAGCAGGTACATTTCAGAGAGGAGAAGGCTGGAGCAGGCATCACATTTGAAATCACTTTCAGGGAAACTACTGGACAGGGGCATGATGGAATTGATTGCTGTATTATGATGCTTAGAGGCAAATAACATTTGATATTTTTTTGCTATTCTTTAAAATGGGTTAGCTGATTTCACCTATTGGGAAAGGAGCATTGTTCCTTTGCTCTTCTACTGCCGCACCTTTGGGTAACCACACTACCGGTTGCTATTTTTCAATGGGGAAATGGTGGCAGTAGGGTGTTAAGTGCCCGCATTGGCTTAAAGGAATTGCTAGGAAGTATGCTCAGATCTCTCATTTGGTCATCCCAGCCCATGCAATAGAGATGGTGCTCGCTGAGGGCTGCTCATCATTCCCTTTTCTCAAAGGGAAGAGAAGACCTCACGAACACCACAGTAATATGATTACTACACTCTCGTGGGTCTTCTGTCCAGATTAGGTGCCACCTCTGACAGCTGAAGCATAACTAAGTCCATGGAGACAGGGAGCTCTGTTGCTGCACTTAATAAGCCAAATTATTTATCGTAAGATCAAAATAAAGTAAATCTTGCAGTGAGTTTTTACAGTTTCACACAGCATCATAATATGGCCAGCTTGTCAAATCTGGTTCTGCAAAGAGAGGATAAGCTAGGAGACATGGCGGGGATGAGAAGCTTTCATTTTCAGAAGAAATGGAAGGAAAAAGCCTTTATCCTGCCCAATTATATTCAGAGCCCTTCAGTTCCCTGGGCAGGAGGAGAGGGAATGTCTTCGGTCGTGGACGATACAAGATTTAGCAGCATTCTCTGCTTTTAATTTGTGTATTCTCTCCACAATATGTCCCAGAATAAATGCATGCTGCGATCTCTTTTTGCCACCTTGTTGACAACATTCAATCCCTGAAGTAGAGAAATACCTTTATACATAATGTTCTCTACTTCCTCCAGGAGGCACTTGTGAATGATTCCACATGACAGGGAGCATGTGCATGACTTTAGGTCTAAGGCACTCTTTTCACACTGATTTTTACTTGTGAATTCCTCTTCGCTTTTTTACCTTGCCTGAGTGATTTAAGAGGGAGGGAATAGAAAAGAGTTATATTATTTTGTTTGCTTTTCTTTTTTCCTAGGCATAAATAAATTTACTAAGAGGCTTAGAAATCCCTACGCCATCGACAATAATGAGCTACTAGATTTCCTCTCCAGGGTACCATCTGATGTTCAAAAGGTATGTAATGAATGACCACCGCCAACAGAGGCAACAAGCAGCACTGAGAGCGGCTGGTGCTCTGCTTGGGGACCATGATACCAGTGCACTTTTGAATAACAAAGATAAGGAATTGAGGAAAATCCACAAAGGTGAAAGGAGGAGGGTGTTAGAAGAGAGGGGAGCCAAAATCCTTTGTCAGAAGGATAAAATGATTGCAGAAAAATTATCCTGAAAAGACCTACTTTAAAATGATCTGGAAAATCACCCAGCATGGTTACTGAACTGTGATTTCTGTCACCTTTCTGCTCCGGTATTTGTACGGAGGGAAGGGAAAAATAGTCTCTTTGATAGAGATAACCATCCAAAAGGATTTGCTGAATTCTCCCTTTTCTCAAAAAAAAAAGTGGGGAGGGCATTATTTCTGTGACTTTGTGCTTGAGCTCCAGGCCTCCCTTGGACAATGCTCTGCTCATCTTTTCCTTTAAAGAAAGCCTTGAGATGTGTATTAAAACCTCCACAGTTGATCAGATCAATCTTCTACCATTATGGAATTATAACTTTTAATCTAACCAGAGTCTATCCTCCCTCAATTTCAGTCAAGTCTCTTCTATTCCTTTGAAACAACAACAGTGTCAGTAATCTTGCCTATCTTCCTGGGAATTATTTGAACAATAAGTCCTTCAGAATGTCAAGATCTGTTTATTTCTCTTGGAGGAAGGAACATAGTCTTGCTGGGTGATGAAGCCACAAAATACAAAGGATTCTTCCCTTTGTTTTAATCAGCTGGAATCTGTGTCCTCAGGCACTGATCCTGGTGTCCCAGATCCCACTTAGGTTGTACCTTCCTCTGTGAATTGCGGTACTTACACAGTGAGGTGCTGCTCATTGTGAATAAGGGGATCACAATCTTGCCTGTAGTGATTTTACTCTGTTGGAGACAGAAAAGTAATTGCTGACATGCAGTGTTGAGGCGTCTGGTAGAGAAACAAGGTTGGAAAGGCTTCTGGTGACCTTTATTTCAATAGGCCACCAGATTGGTTGGTCTTGATCTTGAGTGAAATCTTGCCATTGACTGTTGGGAGAGAAAAAGCTGAACAAAAATGATCATAGAGACTTTAAGCTTCAGTGTTCTTTATTTTTGTCATTGGTTTTGTAAAGCACACTGGATTTGCACTGATGGTTTGCATATGTCCTTTTAGTGTTTATGCTTAAAGATAAGCTGCTTTTCTGTTTATGCTTTATTTAACATTTATATTTATAGCATTTCCTTGAGTGGTTTCCATCATTTGGGAATCCTTTAAGCTTTCTAAGGAACATGATAACTATTTTCTATGGGAGGAATGATAAAAGTTCCTAGGCTGGGACAAACCTTCTCAGAGTTTTCCACTAGTACTAAAAATAGTGAGCTTATGTGACAACCATACGCTCATCCATGGCAGATCCAAAGTCCCTATGTCTGCTTTTACATGATATCAGTGGTTTATGTTTTCAGTTTTCCATGCTATCAATGTATCATCATTTCACTGTGGTACAGTGATGAGTTAAAAATTGGCTCTGTTTGTGCTACAGCCATTTGTATACAACCCACGTGTTGAACAAAAGAGGAGTGAAAAAGATGGCATGGTCAGCAGAAGTTGCCCCATGATTTCATTGGGAATTCTTTTCTCTAGAACAGACGATTTGCACCATCCTTGTCTGTTTATAACACATGCTTTAACCATCATATTGTATATGAAATTGGTTTGAAAGGTGGAGGCGGCTTTGTCCAGATTCTCTTTGGGAAAATATTTTCCTTTTTTAAAATGATTATGTCAGCATCCTGAGGTCTGTGGACGATTTTGACAACTGTCATCTTACTGTGTATTGGGATCCGCTTAAATTGAAACTCCCGACAGAAGTTCATTAAACTTACAGGTTAATGCCAGAAAGATAAGAAAAACCCCTCTCAAATCAAAACAAACCCAAAAGATCTAGCCTACATTGCTGAAATCAGGTAGAACCCCATGTATCTCATTAGAGAAATCTGCTTTTGATATTTTCGTTTCAAGAAATGATGCATGACTTCTCAAATCCTTCCTGCAATTAATCCCCCATGTTCCTGTGTTTAGAAAATGATTCATTACTTTTGAACCTTCCTTAGTTTCCCTTGGTTTGTCCTTGGGGAGCCATTAACACACACTGTAGTGAGCTAGAGTTACCTAACTGCAAACGTCATGTCTGTTTGTTTTTACAGGTGCAGCATGCTGAATTGAAACCATACAGCAGCTCCAGTCCCATTAGAAAAAAGCGGAGCACACTATAGGATGCAGCGTGATTTTGGAATGCAGCATCTCCCTCTGTACCCCCTACGCATGAACATGAGCTTCCCTCCTCTCCTTCTTGCTTTAGAACAACACTATAATCACTGAAAAAGACTCACAGACTTTGGGTTTGTTTTTTATTTAAAGATGTGGGTTTTTTATAAACACCTATCTTGGGTTGTCCTTTTTGGATTGCCTTTTGAGCATGGAGTTGCAGCCCAAAAAAGAGCAAGGTGGAATGTATGAACTAGTTTTTGGGGTGGGGAGGAGAATGGGAAAGGGTGGTGCAACTGCACTACTTTATTTTTTCCCTTTGGTTTCAGAGGCTGGATGAGGCAGCACTCCCTGTTTTATGTAGGAAGAGATAATTCCACTTAGTGTAGCAGATCAGCTGAGCTGATGTGAGGAGATGCCCTGAACCAGTTTTTAACATATTCAACAGATTTACATTAAGATATGAAAGCTGTTCTTTGCGGAGTTAAATCACTGTGCCTAGGAAGGTTTAAGCTCTGAATTAACGGATCTTTGATACCCATCTTCTGTTCAAGCAAGTGTACATTCTAAAAAGTTTTTTATCATAATTAGCAGAAAGAATGAGGAGCTCAAACAATATCTCAATATTTCATCCAGCACTCGTGTTTTTTTTTTTTTTTTTCCCCTTTATTTTCCTTCTCTCCCACCTCCCTTCTTTTTTTAAAGCCTACCCTGTGGTTAACTCTTTGGCTGTTGGAATAATCAGAGATCCATTGCTGGCAATGGATGCATGAGAGCCTTCTACTGTAAAAGGATTAAGAGACTGTAGAAAAGCGTAACTCGCTGACCTGAAAAGACTGTTGACTTGCCTTTTATAATTCCATCTCATCAGATATTTTCAGCGTAGCTGTTGTTTTCCTGTCTAAATCCAGAGGGGTCAACACTACACATCCAAGGGAAAAACACATTATAGCCTTAAAGAGACAAGTGCTTGTGCAAAATGACAGGATGATGCCTGAAAGCGTTGTTGTGCAATAGTGCAGACTTTGGTCCACCGTTGATGTCTTGGACTCTTTCCTAGTAGCTCACCAGGAGAGGATCAGAAAGTGAAGTCATACGGAAAGTGAGCAACAAAGAGACAGAAGAAAGGACCCCATTTTCTATTCTGAAGAGAATGTGATTTCTTGCTTGCTTACCAGTCTTTTGGCTACTGTCCTTCTGCTTCATATAGTTCTGATAACCAGCATTATTCATGTTGCTTGATAGGGGAAACAAACAACAGAATCTTATGTAAACCTGCTTAATTTTGGTGAGAGTGTAGCCATCAGTCCTTTAGATGCTGTAGGACATCATTGGACTAATTTGTCACCACAGTAAGTCAAAGCTGGAGTTGCTGCTTGTAGTCCCCAGGCAAGGGCTACCACCAGCATCACCTGGGGTAGTTCACAGTATGAAGAAATAGAGAAACCTGGCAGACAGGTTTATATTTAACAAACGGTGACTTTGGAATTCATCTAATTAAAGGCAAAACGGGTAAAACATTGCTTATGGATCAGTGATCCAAATGGATTTGAGCCATGTGGTTCAGTAATTCAATCTTGTGGGCCTGTTGCATGAATTTGAAGATGGCATATTAACACCAGAGTATCTTCCACTGGATTCCACTCAGATTCAGTGATTTTTCAAGAAGTTTATTTTTCAAAGTAACAAGCCCCACTGTGCCTTTGAATGTGAGAGGCACATTTTCATAGACTTGATTGGGGAAGGAATGTATTTTGCTCATGCAAAGCTGTGTGTAGCTGCAAACGAAAAAGATAGAAAAAAGATGATCTTGGTTTAAAAGCCACAAAAACACCTCTTTGTGTGCACGTGTGCTTGTGTACCCATGCATATACCAAGTTGTGTATAAAGAGGAGTACATGTATAATGTATTTATAGGCGAGTGTGTGTGGGAAAATGGGTGAATATACAGATTTAAAAACCTTGAAGATGTTTATGAAAAATGCCAAAGATTCTGAAGCTTATCATCTTGCGTCTGTTCTTTTTCATTTTGTATCTTTCCCGGCATGTCTCTCTGGCTGAGCCAGATCTCTGCATGATTTGATTTACTTCAAGTTAATGAAGCTGGTTGGAAAGAGCCTTGTAGAAATTACAAAATCTCCAGTAAATCTCCTTCTTGTACATACAATAGATGTCCACGGACCCCTTTTGTTATACCAGTTTCTCAATCTTCTCTGTAAACAATGCCTCATTGTCTCTCTTTAAACTATCATCTGGTTTATCATACTGAGGACTTGTCATTTTGTAAGGACCAGAGTCAGACATATTTAAGTAGGCATGTGAGATCTGATCATTTATTTGAGTGAAAACATTCCATTGCAAGAAAATTGTTTATTTATTCAGAAGTTGAGACTGATAATTTAATATTTTTTTTCCCCTATAGATTTTTCCATGTGGAACTGATTTCTCTTCAGGAGACAGGATGATGTCTTTTCTTTTTAGTGTGGATATGTTGTATTTCAAAATACTTTGTGTTAGATTCTTATGCTGGAGGCATACCAAATGAAAGGGTTTGGATGGTCCGGTACCTGTATATGTTGTAATGAGCTCTTTGTTTTGATAAATGCTGTTTGAAATGCAATAAACATTTGAGGTTAAACTGATTTTTTTAATTTATCCAGATTAGGAGATACAGAATCATAGAATCATAGAATAGTTAGGGTTGGAAAAGATCTTAAGATTGTGTAGTTCCAACCCCCCTGCCATGGGCAGGGACACCTCCCACTAAACCATGTCACCCAAGGCTCTCTCCAACCTGGCCTTGAACACTGCCAGCGGTGGAGCATTTGCAACTTCCCTGGGCAACCCATTCCAGTGCCTCACCACCCTTACAGGAAAGAATTTCTTCCTCATATCCAATCTAAACTTCCCCTGTTTAAGTTTTAATCTGTTACCCCTTGTCCTATCACTGCAGTCCCTCATGAAGAGTCCCTCCCCAACATCCCTTCAGATACTGGAAGGCTGCTATGAGGTCTCCACGCAGCCTTCTCCAGGCTGAACACCCCCAACTTTCTCATCCTATCTTCATACCGGAGGTGCTCCAATTCCCTGATCATCCTCATGGACCTCCTCTGGACTTGGTCCAACAGTTCCATGTCCTTTTTATGTTGAGGACACCATAACTGCACACAATAGTCCAAGTGAGGTCTCACGAGAGCAGAGTAGAGGGGCAGGATCACCTCCCTTGATCTGCTGGTCACGCTCCTTTTGATGCAGCCCAGGATACGGTTGGCTTTCTGGGCTGCAAGAGCACACTGCCAGCTCATGTTCATTCTTTCATCAACCAACACCCCCAAGTCCCTCTCCTCAGGGCTGCTCTGAATCTCTTCTCTGCCCAACCTGTAGCTGTGCCTGGGATTGCTCTGACCCAAGTGAAGGGCCTTGCACTTGGCGTGGTTAAACTTCATGAGTTTGACATCAGCCCACCTCACAAGTGCGTCAAGGTCCCTCTGGATGGCATTCCTTCCCTCCAACGTGTCAACAGAACCACACAGCTTGGTGTCATCTGCAAACTTTCTGGGAGTGCACTCTATCCCACTGTCTGTGTAGCCAATGAAGATGTTGAACAACCATTGATGGATTCCTGCCCTCCTCCCAATGGGTACCTACCCATCAATGGGTATCTGCAAAATGACAGCTTCCCATTCTTTGCTGTTTACTGTGCTATAATATTTTTGTATCTGACAAGGTGAGGAAGTACTTTACTTGAGAGCAATGCTAGAGGCTGCTTGAAATGGAGACTGTGCTGCAGCAGGAGAGGAGGTAAAGTCTTGTCCTACCTGCTTACAGCTATTGAGTGGAATTTCCTAGGCCTTACCTAAAGAAAAGCAGGGTTATGTGCCTTTACTGCACACTCCGGTCAAAATAACACTTTATTCAGACTTTTCCTTTGATTCTTACAGTGAGATATAGTTGATGCATATTTCTGTCTGTCCTTTTGCCCATGCAGATTATCCATTTTTGCATTGTTAATCTATGCAGTGTATAACATGGGAACAATAAACAAGTATTTTCGATTCAAGGTAGTCATTTCAGTGCGACAGTGACTGAAGTCTCCAAGACCAGAAGGTATTCCTAAATGTAAATCTAACTATGGGTCTGTTGGATGACTGTGAGAGTGGTGAGACACTGGCACAGGTTGCCCTGAGAAGCTGTGTCTGACCTATGCCTAGCAGTGTTCGAGGCCAGGTTGGAGAGGAGTTGGTGGAACCTGGTCTAGTGGGAGTTCGTGGCAGTGGTTGGAACTGGGTGATCTTAATGTCC
Organism: Forpus xanthops; assembly: GCA_032466535.1. Lineage (NCBI taxonomy): Eukaryota > Metazoa > Chordata > Aves > Psittaciformes > Psittacidae > Forpus > Forpus xanthops. The sequence continues at coordinate 165,883 of JASSUY010054730.1, read as the reverse complement.
CTTCCAACCCAAACCATTCTGTGATTCTACAGAATCATGGAGATACTGGAATATTAATAAAAAGGTAAGTGTGTAAATAACTGCATTTGACATATGTGCATATGCAATATTTACTCAGGTTTGCTCAAACATAAGCTGCTACTGAAGACTGGTTTCTTGAATTATCTTAAATATGACTGAGGACTCAGCTCCCCTATGGATCACTGTCAGTAAAGCTCAGTCACTGAAATGCACATTGTGGAAAGCAAGTGAACAACTGAATAAAGCGAAGTTCGTGGAAATGTCACACACCTTTTATTTCCTCTGCTTGCAAAGCTCCGGTTTTAACCTTCAGCCGTAGCTGTTCCTCCCTCTGCTTCCCCTCAAGTCCTCTCCTGAGCCACCCACAAAGCAAAGGAGAGCTCAAGCTCTGTCCTTCTGACCTTGGGCTCCCAGTGGAGAGCACTGCCCATCAGACTGCCACCCCAAGCCCATTTGCTTGGGAAAGGGAAAGCATTCTTTCCTTAGAAATTAGATTGGCTGCTGCTAATTCACTGCCTGGGGTAAGGGTCTTAACTCTTTGATTTGGGTTGTCCCACTAGCAAACAGAGACTCGCCATTTAATTTCCTGTACTCTCCATGGGGCTATGTTTTATTTTACTTTTTTAATTTGAAGGGCCTGATCCTGCAAGCATTCCCACAAATAGAACTGAGGTTATTTTCACATCAGACCGGTAGGTTCACACCAGGAAGGAATTTGGCATGTCTTATATGTTAAGAAAAAAATCAACAAAATACATTCTAATGAAACCTTAAACTTTAGATTTCCCATCCTTTAAAATAAACTGATGGACTGAGAAACGTTAGCTTTGACTTCAGAGACTATGGCATGTGTTAGAAGTGAATCTTGTTCTGACTTAATATTATACATGTATTTTATCTGTAAAGCTACATGTGTCTGGACTGTGGTGCATTTACCCCTCCAAATCACACAGAGACATGATATCTGCTGTTCAACATCCTTAAAGTTAGCAACTCGAAAGAAAGCTGGGATATTATTGATTCCTAATCTGCTGTATTGGAGATGGAGTGTTTTATTTGTTCTCAAATTGGGATAAATTAAGCCAGGTAAAATTCTGTCATTTTGGGACAGTCTACCCGACAGTTTGTCAGTGGGGAAGACCCTCAGCAGCAGCAGTGATTATATAGTTCAAAGACCATGTGAGCAAGGTGCAGGTTTATGATAAACATAATTTTTCACAAGAATTTAGATATAATCTTGGAGTTTAAAAAACAGCCTCCTGAGATTATAGCATTTTTAGTTTACGTCGTGATGCTTTGACTTAGTGCAGGATTTCAAGAGAATTCAGAAGGTCATTTTGCTTTGACTAAAAAACATGCTCTTCTGACATGAATTATGAAACTGAGCACGGGGAAGCAGGAGGCAGCATGCAGATCTCAGTGCTTGCCACTGCAGCAGCACCTGGATGGGCACGAGTTCAAATTCTCAGTGTGGCTTTAACCTGAGGGCTGGTGATTCTTGTTAAATTTTACGTGAAGGAATGCTGCCAATTGGTTTCTGTGTTGGATTGAACACCTGCAATTTCTCTCTTGGCTGAACAAGATGATGTGCCTCTTTCAGGGGAAGCAAGTGAGAACTGGAAGACATGTAGACTTCGTTTGTGCTGATGACCTCGTGCAGCCAGCCTACCTCTTGAGGACTTCTTTGCAGTAGGAAGGTAGGACAGGCTCATAGATTGGACATGGTTCTGGGGCTTTCAGGGCCAACCATGGTGAGATTCAGATGGTCAAGAGGTTATGCCTCACACCAGTGGTTATTGGCTGTTAGAATGGCTCGCTAGCACACATGAATAGTGGCTTTCAGTCCATGGAGGGAGGATAAGGCACTAGGTTTCAGTGATTTGAGGGGTGGATGAATGGGTGTTTTGTAGGGAATCTGTGTTAGGGACTGCTTCCCTAGGTTTCCTTAGCTAGGGGTTTCTCCTCTCCTCTGTTTGTTGTAATCAAATTTCTAGCAGACAAATGAAGAATTTCTCTGCTCTTGATCTTTGGATGTTTGCCAAGTGAATTTTATAATAGGAAGGATATTAAAGGTTTGTCATCTACCAAGTGGAGATGACAAAATCCGAAGACTTGGGCCTTGCACTTCCAAATGCATAGACAGCCTAGATTCTCTTTCAGTACCGAAGGGATGTAGGGATAAAATGGTGCTGGATCCAAACTCCTCCAGGAAAGTACCAGGTCTGCTCACCAGTATCATTACAGTGGCTTCAAAGATGCTGGCAAATACATCTGTTGTACCCTCAATAATGGTAAGTAAATAAAAGGGGTTTATCATAGTGACACTACCCTTTATTCCTACTGTGGGTATTTTTATTATTTTTAAAAGGAGATAGAAACAAAACAAAAAGCATTATTTTTATTTCTTGAGCAAACGCTGCTGCTTCTATTCTAGCTACTCTATGTGAAAGAGTTGACTGATCTTTGATCTCTCAATATCATGTAGGGCAACTGTTTGCGCAGCAAACCCGTGTACTATTTACTTGCTCAGTACTGCCACCTTCCACAGAAGAGAGAAGAATCTCATCTTCAAGAGGAGATGCACAGTGGAAAGAGCATATATTCCTAAAGACAAAAAAAGACTGTTTGTTTCCAGGACTTGTGTGCTAAATCATGGCTGTCTGATTTCTCCCTGCACCTTCTGTCTGCCTGTGGTTGGCTCACTCCGCAGAGTGAGTATCTGGAGCCGCACAGCAATCACCACCTTAGAAGAAGGGGTGGGAAAGGAGGTGAAGCCTCCCTCCATCTCTGGCAATAGACGACTTTACTGAAAGTCAATGCCATTGCCTTACATTTATCACTGCCACTCTTGCTCTGCATATTTTTGGTATTCGCCATGCATTGTTAGCAGTGATTGTCATGTAATTAAATCACTGCTCATCACAAGAGCCTATTTTTATGCTGAGATAAGCATCAGAAGTCTGCTGCAGCATCCCCCAGATCAATAAAGATGTTCCCTGTAGGATTACAAATAGTCTGAGGTTGTACAGGGCACTAGAATTAATTAGGAATGATTTCTTTTTTTCTTTCTTCTTTCAATACATTTTTAATTGTTTATCCATTTTCGATGGGCTTGTTTTTAACTCTACCATGATGGCCCAGATGCTTCTGTTCAGACCTTTTGAGTATGATATGATATCAATTTGGGCAATGCCATTTGCTGTAAGCAGCTGCTATTATCATTTTTACATAGTCATGGGCTAGCCTATTGCTTCAAAATACATTTCTGAATGAGATATTTGCATCTCAGGCTTTGCCCTTGAGATTACGGTTAAATAGGTTTATTGAGTGGTTGAACTTGGAGATCCAAATACAACGCGTAACCTTCAGGTGCTATCCTGAAGATTTTGGCTTTTTGATCAGAAGAACAGAGGGCAAGTGGAGAAACTTGAGCTATTTACTAAGGAAGCATTTATCCAAGGTCACAGAGAAAGTCTTCTGCAGGAAAAGGATTAGCACCCTGGATTATTTTGGTTTAGACTTTCCTTTGCCGTGTCCTTACATTTTCTTCTACGTAAGCACCAAACTGATTTTATCATTCTCCATGGGGCATTGATCCAACGTTAGGATCTGCTGCACCCCCCTGCCTGGTGACTTGTCCTAGCCATAGGGAAGTCCAGGATTAGCAACAACCTTGTGCTGGAGTCCTGCTAAGAGAAGTGTGTGCTGACCTCAGGAAAGCCTCTTCAGTCCCATCATTTGCTGTAGAAGTAAGGGCTGGTGAAAGTTGCAATGGGTCATAAAGGACAGGATTATTCAAAAGAGCTCTTAAAATAGAGGCTAACCAGAGCAAAGACAATTAAGGTGTCTTTTTAGGAGCAGGATAAACTAGAAGTACGGTGTTGAAATTATATATGATTGTCTGGGTATACAGACAATCTGTGAAGAAGCTGTGCACCATCTCTGTAGGACACTGTATGGTGAGAAGTTTCTGGAATGGTTTTAAAAAAAAGAGTAGTGATGTCCATGAATGGATGAGGGAAGGTGAAGGTCTTAATATTCACTGCCCTTCAGTCAAATGGCTGTATGCCATATTCTTCTGATCTAGTATAATAAGAAATGGGAACAGTTTCTTAAGCTGCGCTGTGGAGGGAGTGTTTCCTCTCTGGAAGGCTCAGGGAAAAGGTGAATTCCTTTCAGGGAATAGAAGCAGTGTTAGGATTCCTGTAGGGGAAAAAGAGACATTTCTCTACATGAAAAATAAATTAACAGTTGAGTGTTTTGCACTTACATTTCTATACTGAAGTGTTCTTCTTGATCTGTACCTGAAGAGCACTGAAATCAAGTGCCTGCTGAGTTCAAAGGCTTTGGATCAGTCTGGCTACCTCTGTGAAAGGCATAGTGGCCAAATTTGCTGCTGATTAACTAGGTGCACCTAATGCAGAGAGGACGGTGATGCCTTGGAAGAGCATTCATGAATGAGATATGCCTTGGAAATTATTCTTGTAAGTGGGACATGGCCACTACTAAGAAAGGAAGGAGCAGCAAACTGCTGTAAGCAGTTCTCACTTGATTATGAATCAAGTGTGTTTGCACTTGCTTAGAGAGGCCTGGAGCTTGTTCTCTGTTCTCAGGCAGCCTGTCCATCTTCTTGCTTCATGGTTGTGATTAACTAGCCAGCCCTGCTGACATTGTGCCAGGGTGTTCTCATTTTCTAAAGAGCAGAAAAATCTTTGCCTTGATTAATTGACAAAGAATTGGACAACAACTGTTTCAAAAAGCAGAAGGATTCTTGAGAGGTTGTTGCAGAACATGTCTCTTAGGTCATGGCTTTTTTGGGGCGCATAAATATCTTCCCTCACGATCAGCTAGGACGGAGCTCCTGCACAGTTCACATTCTGCAGGAGTGGCCTGCTTTCCTCCTCTACTGCAGTGTTGCCCACTATTAGTAGAAGGGACAGCATCTTTCCTGCTCGTGCCAGCAGAGTCTTGGTGATGTCAGCACTTGGTCCCTACTTACACCTGTACAACAGAACATTCAAGCTTGCTGCTTTTCCTGTTGTCAGTTCCTTGCTGCGAAGAGGCTCTGAGGGATATAATTTGTGCCATGAAGCTCTGCTGAACTGCTGCTCAACAGAGCCAGCACACATGGGTGCAGTGTACAATCATTCTGAGAAAACAAGGAGTCTGGGGACATGAGTGGGGTTTCTGCAACTTTTCTATTGCACTTTTCTATTGTACATGCTTAGCATGAGCCTTTACAGGGAATTTCTTTCCAAAAAGTTATTTTCTGCTTTCTCATGTGTTCAGACTTTTCCATCATCACAGTTCCCTGCCCCTCGATGGGTTACCACCCATCAACAGGTCCCATTCTTTACTAAATGCTTACTGTGCTATAATATTTTTGTATCTGACAAGGTGAGCAAGTATTTTACTTGAGAGCAATGCTAGAGGCTGCTTGAAATGGAGACTGTGCTGCAGCAGGAGAGGAGGTAAAGTCTTGTCCTACCTGCTTACAGCTATTGAGTGGAATTTCCTAGGCCTTACCTAAAGAAAAGCAGGGTTATGTGCCTTTACTGCACACTCCGGTCAAAATAACACTTTATTCAGACTTTTCCTTTGATTCTTACAGTGAGATATAGTTGATGCATATTTCTGTCTGTCCTTTTGCCCATGCAGATTATCCATTTTTGCATTGTTAATCTATGCAGTGTATAACATGGGAACAATAAACAAGTATTTTCGATTCAAGGTAGTCATTTCAGTGCGACAGTGACTGAAGTCTCCAAGACCAGAAGGTATTCCTAAATGTAAATCTAACTATGGGTCTGTTGGATGACTGTGAGAGTGGTGAGACACTGGCACAGGTTGCCCTGAGAAGCTGTGTCTGACCTATGCCTAGCAGTGTTCGAGGCCAGGTTGGAGAGGAGTTGGTGGAACCTGGTCTAGTGGGAGTTCGTGGCAGTGGTTGGAACTGGGTGATCTTAATGTCCCTTCCAACCCAAACCATTCTGTGATTCTACAGAATCATGGAGATACCAGAGTCAGCATCCATGTGTGCATTGTACAATGTCTGGGGACATGAACGGGGTTTCTACAGCTTTTCTGTTGCACTTTTCTATTGCACACGCTTAGCATTAGGCTTCTGTACAAGGAAATCATTTCCAAATATCTATTTTCTGTTTTCTCATGTGTTCAGGCTTTTCCATCATCACAGTGTGACTTGCATTAAGGTAATTCAGAACAGGAGACTCCTATAAAACATATGCTTCCCCCAGAAAATTTTACAAGAAATAATTCTTCCCACCACCAGGTCTTAAGGTCAGTTTGCTTGCCCTCAGCCTTCCCATTCTTTTAGTACCATTATTATTAGAGTTCATGTGTGGATGAGATAAATTTAACCTTGTTGTGCATTTGGTTGACTGCGGTTTTGGGATATGGTTGGCATTTACGCTACATCAAAATACGTGATGTTATGGAAAACTGGACTGCTTAAGCAAAGCAGGCAGTTAGATTCAGTGAGCACCATCCCAGTCCTCCTGAAGTCAATGCAAGCCTCTCACTGTTCAGGAATTGACCCCAAACAGTGTTGCTGGGTAGTCTTCTCTGTGGCAGTTGCATGGTTGCCTCATAGACAATTTGCAAATTGCCCATGAACCATGTGTACAAATGTGGCTAGTATGGTGCTAATTTACTGGCAGGGTCTGGCTACACAAATCCAACACTCAGCTTTAGCCATGCCTAGCAGCCAGCTTAGAGATTTGATTTCTATGTCTTATGTCAGGGATATCTGATGGATGAGCTCAGCCTGCCCTTCACATGTGTTTGGAGATCTCCAGCCGGGCCAGCTGACCATGATGGGGAAAGCATTAGAAACATTTCCGTAAAATAACCCCTCCACATCCCTAAAAATTTATCTAGTTCATGCATGGGTGTTACAAAACCCTTGTTCAGGGCTACAGGACGTGGCTGGACGTTATCTGTCCCGTGTTCCGGTTGGGTTTATTTTGGGGTGGTCAGAAAGGAAATCTCAGTGTAGAGCTGGGTGGAACATTTTTGTTGAACTGATGTGAAAAAGAAAAATACTTGGCCATTTGGAGAGGTTTGAACTCTTAGCATAAGGCTCTGGGAGATGGATGAATGGTCAGAGGGGAGGTGACAGGGGGTTCAAAGGTCCTATGGCATAACTCATCACTGAGAAGTCCCTATCTCACAGTGAAAGTCTAAGAACTGGCTGGCAGCAGTGTGACCCCTAGCAGTCAATTTGTCAGAAGGATTTCCTGTCTGAATATGCAGATGTGCGCACAATTATTTTACCTATCTTCACAAACACAGTCGAAGTCCCTGCACACTTAAATAAATCTTGGCGCTGTCCCTTTCAAAAGGCATTTCAGATTCAGCCTGGTTGCCTGCATCCTGCATAGTTTTGTTCTGCAGAGTCCTTGCAAACAGCCCGTCTCCTCTTCCCTTTCCGCTTCCCCTTCCTCCTCCTCCCATCCCACCGCAATCACTGCTGCCCAGACCCATCCTTCACTTACACAAAACTGATTTCTGTTTATGGAGCAGCTGGCAGCAACAACTCTTGAGCACTGAGCTATGACTAAGAAACAAGCCCACTTTTCCCTTAGCTGTCAGGAGCTTTTAGAAATAACACCCTCCTCTGAGGAAGTCAGAATAGCAACAGGAAAATAAGTAAAACCTATTATAAAACAGTTGTCCAAGAACTTAAGCACGGCGTGGGGTAGAGATCAATATGCTGTGAAGGTTAAATCTATTTTCACACTGTGTTCTATTTCACAGTTTAATGGTGTTTTAATGTGTCTGTCACTGAGCCCCCTTCATGTTATGCAGGTAGAGCCTTTACAAAGGAGAAATAACGTTTTTTTTTACAAGCTTCACAGTAACATCTTATTTACCAGCTGAGATCTGACGCTTTCCTCTCTGGAGATATGCCAGGGTTTAACTATTTTACTTTATTTTATTTTTCAGAAGACATAACGTGGTGTTGCATTTACAATAATTTTTAGGTGGCTTTTGGGGAATGCCTGTAGGGATGGGAGCAGCAGGAGCGTGTGTGTGCCTGTGTAGAAGGGACAGAAATATCTACTGCTGTTTGTACAAGCTGAATACATGGAGGATATACAGAATTCCCAAACTTGAGTTTAGTCCAAGGCTAAATGGTATATTTGAATGCTTTAGCTTGAGCTCAGCTGATGCTGAGATGTTGTATTGGGCTTAATGAGACCCTGGAGAACAAAGTCAATGGACAAAGAGTGATTACAGCCCAAAGAAGTGATGCTGAGAGAAGCTGGGGTAAAAGAAAAGTGAGCCAGTGGAAAGGTTGAGAGGGAGAGAGAAAAAGTAAAGAGGCACAGTACGAAAACCAGGCTATGTGCCATGCTAAAGCATGCACGTAGGCCTCTCCTTGGTGTTTGGGATGAAGCAATTTTTATCTCCACAGCTTAGAAGATGAAGGAAAAAACCTTCTTCTGCTTTGATTATCTCCCTTGAGCTTCAGCTAAGGAAGGGAGAGGATGGGATACCCTGTAGTCAAAGACTCATGCTGGTTTAAGTCTTCAGATATGTAACTGGATGTGAAAATGCCATGTGTTGGTGCTGACCTGCCTGGTGAGGATGCCTTGACCAACTTCTCACTGCCTGTGGCTGAACTAATACTTCTGGCTATTCACATCTCCTGCAATGAGTGGGGATATGCATGGTGCATTTTCTCACACTGGCAAGGCTGGGGAAGCTGCAATCAAGTAGCATTTATTTTGCCACAAGAGAACCTGAGTGCATGCGTTAGTGGTGGGTTTTGCTCCATACATTCTCTCATCGTAATTTGCCTGTGGAATCCGGGGAGGACAGCCTTCATTGCCAGTGGCTTCTCCTGCGTGATCTCTCCTTCCCATCTATGCCCTCAGCAGCTCCCTTGTATATCTCTCCATTGCGGCTGCGTTGCCTTCCCACTGCTCTCATCTTTTGCCCCCTTAGTTGCTCTTTATCCTCCTCTTCCTTTGTCCCGTGGCCAAATGACTTAACTCTGCACAACCTCCGCCTCAGAAAAGGCTGTAGGAAGGGAATGCATCAGAGAAGATATAATGTTAAGTCTTAGGAGCAACTTGTTAAAACCCTCAAGCTTCCCATCTATTCGTTGCCTTGCCACAGTAATATGCTTTTGCTCTGTCAGGGTCTGCTGAGGGCTGGTACTTGCCAGAGTGTGAGTTTTTAGACTTGCAGAGTGTTAACTTGGCTTAACCTGTGTATCCCACTGTAGCAGAAATGTCTGCAATGTGTGTTTTGGCTTTGGTGTGCTGCGTGCTCTGAGTTCATCTCTTCCCCCCTTCCGTTTTCCATTGTTGGAACAACAATCTTCTGCTGGATGCAGAGCGCAACCAGCCCTGTATTGTGGGGCCAAAACAAACTCTCTGCTAGTGTGTTTTCCATCCACCACAAAGGTAAACTACCAGTGCTGAGAGTATCTGACCCCCTGGTGGGAGTCTGTTGTCTGGAAATCCAATGACTGAATTCATGGGGCAAAACTTTGTCTTAAGCAGTACTGCTGAGAAATGAATTTGTGTCCTTTGTAGCTGGGGGATCAAAGGGCTTGGACACGTAAGTAAGGGTGATGAACAGAGGCCTGAAACCCGCTGAAATGATGAACAGGAGCTGAAACGTCAACCATCACTGCCACCAAAATGCAGTCTGATGCATTTAAACATCACAACAGTTCTGGACTACACGCCGCAGCATTGCAGCTCTTGCTTTAACTGTACTTTCTAAAGATATGGAAACCTCTGAGATGATCAGATGTGGGGACAGAGAACCTTTGAGAGCCAGAGTCCAAAGGAGTTGCAAAAATAGAACCAGTCCATTATTCTGCCCTAATTTTGCAAGTTCAAGACAGACAAGGGAGGCTGTCACCCCATATTCCTTGCTCAATATCCATAACATATTCATACCTGGCCTTGTGTGAAATGGTTAAAATATTATTTTCTGTTCTGTAAACAGAACCTGGAGCCTGAATCTTGTGTCTTTGGGTTTTGGTTTGGGTTGGGTTTTTTTTTTTCAGTTGGCTTTACTTTTTAAGGTCTATTTCTCCTACTTCAGTGCTAGACCCAAGTCCCTGAATATTTGAATTACAAGCGTGGATATATGCTTTGATAAAAATGTACCAAAGTGAGGCCACATTTCTGAAAACAGCACTGGATAAATCTTGGGGTCCTAACATTAAGAACCAAATTTATACAAGTTTGCCACCTTAATCATAGAGTTTTAGATTAAACTGGAAATATGAGAAAGCTGCCTGATCAAATGGCTTTGAAGTTTAATACCAGTTTTTAGAAGTAAAACTCTAATGCCTTTAGCAATCCATGGCCAGATGCCTTATATCAAGCATTGGGGTTTTGGAAAAGTGACAAAAGCACCATTAAAGTAGAAATGATTCTTTCTTATAAACTCATTTTTTTTTCCTGCTTTATAGAGGAGACTTGGGGAAAAAATGTGTATTTGTTTTTTGTCTTCCTCAAAAAAACCCATTTACTTAGATCTTTAATGCAATCATACAGCTTGTTTAAAGCTTCAGATTCACCATGAGTTTCTTTGTGAAATATTAGAATACTGAAATCACAGATTAGAAGAAAATAAAAGGGTAAAGACAGGAAGACATCCAAAATAATGTGACTTTTTAAGACTTTTAAATAAATGTTTAGCACATAGGGATAGAATAGTTTTTTATTCATAGAAGCTAATGGGTTGTTTCCTAGTGCAAGAGAACTAACATTTCTGGAAGCTGAGTGATTGAAGAGTTTTGCTTCCCTTGCAGCGAGAAATCCAGCATTCCCTTGGGATTGCAGAGCTCCTCCACACCTGGGTGTTGTCTTGTCTTCCTTAGTCATATACTTGAGTGCTTGATGAGACTCATCTGCAAGGTCAAACTGGGAGGAGAGGACTATGGCTGAGTTAGACTTCAGAAACCTGAGCAGGTTCTTGAAAAGAAATAGGTCTGGATGCTCACTGGAGGATTACTGAGCATCATCCAGTCAGAGGTTGTGTTCCTGTCTAGAGACGACGACACAGGTTTGCTTGCATGGTCCATAGAAATGAATAGTTCTTTGAGTGTAATTGAGATTATTCTTCTACATATTATATTCACAATTATTGGAAAATATTTTTCAAAACTCTTTCAAATGAACATTTTAAGATACTGAATGATGCCACATGGAGGCCTTCTCCTAAGGGGTTGTTACTAGCAACTTGAGAGGAAGTCATCGTGCTGGCCTAGGAGGTAATCAAGTCCTTCAGAAGTTGATAGCTAGTTCCAATGAACATATCATTTCCAGTAGAGCTGTGGAGATTTTTGGCTTATTGACCATACTTTTGGAATCATGTTTTCGATACTGTTGTTCACTTATGGTTACCTGTATTTTCCAAGTATCTTAAATTCCCTTACTTCGCATTAAATCCTTTCCCTGTAAAACTGATCCTAAGAAACACCAAAGTAACACCAGCACTGCTGAAGCAATTCAGGTGAATTCAAATACCTGAAAAACATTGTTTAAAACTCTTTAAAAGTCTAATACTTCAAGAATTTAGCAGAGAAAAAATATTATCAAGAAATCTCATATCTCACTACTCAATAAGTAGTTTCTTTTAAGGAGCTGCTAGGGTTGTAGGATCATTACTAGGTACATACATGTATATGTTGCTAGAAGTTATCTCTGTGTATTTAGAGATATAGAGCTTAAACTTATATTTTATAGTTCATCAGTAATGCTTCTAGATTTTCTCTTTTAGTCCTAGATTTCTACATGTCAGTTATGTATGAGGAGCAAATCAGTTCATAACCTGATAGTAAGTACTGTGATACAAATTTATACATTGCTCTGAAATGACAAGATCTTTTTGCTGTTTCCAAAATGGAAAGTGGCAAACTTAGTTAAAACTTCTAAGCTTTTTTAATCTGTTTTATTTAAATCTCCAGCAATGTTTCCTTGCAGGACTTTGGAAAATATTTTGTAACAGTGCAATAGTTCTGATAACTCAATATAAGATATCAAAGCAATAATCTCAACAATTATCCTTCCCACCCAAACCTTTTCTTAGAGACAGTATTAGACGTTTTCAGTGGCATTTTACTCCCACCATTGCCAGAGAGAGTTTTATCACTGACTTGAAGGGAAGCAATGTTTAACCCCTTAAGATTTGCATTAACAAAGAGGAGTGAATCTTGGACTGAAATGTAGTTGTTATAAATAAGCACAGTTCTATTTAACCAGAATTGAGTAGCTCCCAGTTCAGCAGAACAGAGGTTCTCATCCTCTGCTTGCCACATCCTCCCCCTGTCCAAGACTCTGCTCAGGTGCTATGAAAAAGAAATCCAGTGATTATAAAGCAATTGCTACACTCTGCTGCAGGCAATGCACAGACTGAAACGTGATAGTCATGGCCCTGGCACAATGCCGACGGGAAGCCAGGAGCTGTCAGAAAGGTCAGCATTTCAATAACGTGTCTGTGCATTTCCAGTGCTCATTGCATTCCCTTCTCCTGGTCTGTCCCTTCCTTTCCATACCCCTCTGGAGCAAATGTGTCCTCTCAACAGACCTTCCTGGACAACAAAATATAATAAGTAAATAAATGAGGAAAGTTTTAAAGTCAGAAGTCTCCTTCAAAATATTATGGAAGGAGATACATTTTGAATCATGAAGAACACTGGGGACTTTGAGCTTTCTCAAGCAGTTTTCCTTCCTACTCTGAAATGATTTTCTAATCCCCTCCTAGCCCTCTGTATATCTGACAGCTCTTCCAATGATGCTACTTAAAATGAAGTATTTGCAAAGTGTGATTGATCAGATTTAGGTCTGAAATTTAATCCATTACATTTAAAAGGATTGAGAGTTGTGCTCTGATTTATGCCTGCAAAATTATATGTAAAATTAGATCAGGACACCAGTTTTCACCTGACTTTCAGCCTTACCTGAAAGCATCAGATCGTTTTGTACACTTGTGCTGTGGAAGCTCACTGTAGGCTGTGATATCTGTCTGAGGAGCTGGATATACAGCAGGGTTATCAACCCCAGAACCCAGTCAGACCAACTTGCCTGTGGCCATGCAAGAGGGCTGTGACATGCCTAGAGATCGACTTGTGACCTCCTGACAGACAGCCCAGTACTGAAACCATGATACCATCATTTTGAACAGATTGCTGACCTTTTTTTCTACTTATGGGTGCATAAAACATTACTAGTGGAAATGAGGATTCCTGTATATATGTGGACCTGTGAGAATGAGCTTGATCTTCACAATAATCTTTGCAGACTATTTGGATGTGCATCCATAGCTCCCTTCAGCTTGAAATGTTTAATGTTTTATTTGAAACCAGTTGCATTATTTTTCTGTTTATCATAAGGAAATTAACTTGCTTCAGTAAATAGAACAAAGTCACAACAATTAATAAAAAGCAAAAGCCCAAATCCTCATCCACAGCCAGTCATGCCAAATAAACTTTTCTTTTAGACATGCCATTTCTACATCTTTGTTAGGGCTCTTTTCCCAGGTTTTCTCCAGAGTAAGACAGGACTCCACTGAGATGTGGTCCCCCCTTGCAGCTCTGCCACATGGCGCGTAGGAGAGCAATAGCAAACAGCTTCTGCCTTGAAGTATGTGGACCTCACTTTGACTGGAGCAGATTTTATTCTGCAGGTCAGTGCCCTGTGTCATGATGTATGTATTGTGGACTGAAACATATTCTTTTCATCCCTTTTGTCCATTGTTGATTGCTTCAGAGCTTGGTAATGATAGCAAAGCAGCAACTGGGGAAACAGGCCTATCTCTTGAGTAATGCAAGATGGATTTTAAGCATTGCTAAAGTCAAAAAAATCTATGGGCCAATCTCAGAGAACTCCCCTGTAAAACTTTGAATGGCCATTAGGAATAAAAATTACTGTTAGGAATTAAAATGTCCATTTTTTTCCAATAATTTGCAGCCCTGCTTGTATATAGTAGGGCTTACACATATCATCACTCTCAGAAGGAAAAGTCCCACTCATAAGAGGAGTGTTAGTAAATCAAATAAACCAAGGGGTGTGGACAAAGCTAACATATTTATTTGATAAACTTATCTTAGTTGTGGGTGGGGAGAAAAGCCTTCAGGTATTCAAACCAGTTGTTAGGTCTGAGAGAGCATACTGGTTTTCTGGTTGCAGTTCTCCAATTCAGCCTTGATCAGGTCTGATCCTACCTCAGATAAAACCACTACCAGAAGCTCCATGTCTCTCTTAGTGGGCCTTTGTACTGGAAACACAGTTCTTTGCTTGCATTAAATTCTTTAAAATGAGGAATTACTCACAGCTGCTGGATTTATGAACTGGGCAGAGCAACTGCACACACTGTATAGCCTAAAAATTAAGCTAACTTTGACTTTCAGTTTCTTTCTTAGCAAACTGACCATGTGTATTCCCAGCAGGACTGCTGGAGAGAAAGCGTCCACTGTATTCTGGCCCAGCGTAATCTGCATTTCTAATTAAAGCTGTTCACAAGTCCACTCATCTGACATCTGCAAAGAACAATCTGTAATGACAACTTTGTTTCAAATCTCCTTCTTTTATCTCTCTCTCATATAAATGCTAAGTGCAGATAGCGCAAAGGATGCCTTGTCAACGGTACTTGTTGCTGCAGAGTGTTGTGGCACTTTTGGTTGTTTTGATCTGCTTTCCATCTCCAGAGTCCATCTCTAGCAAGTTACCCATTTAGACACTATTTGATCAGAAATGGCTCTCTGTGCTTCTACATCGTATTCATTTGGGGTAGTTTGACACCTTGTAGAGCTCTGCTGCTGCATCGTGACTTTTGTTAAGCTTAATAATCCTTTTCCTGCATAACTGGCTTAGGAGCTGAGCTGAAGTACATCCATGCTCCAAACAAGAGCTTCCTGAATTGCTCACTTGTGAGGTTTCCAGTCTTTGGTATCTCTTATCTGTTTTGGAAGGAGAGATGGATTTTGAAGTTTCTAAACTAGCTTGTACTTCCAACCTTTCTTCTGAGCACTTGACACATTCTGCAAACACCATCTGCTTTCACCCAGCTTTGAGCTGAGCTTCTTTCACCCACCTTTCCACCTTTCTTGCTTGGTACATCATCAGTTGACTCTGGCTCTGGTACTCCCTGATAAGGTACTATGGTCTTGGTGAAACCACAGGCATGGTGATAGTCATCCAGCTTGCTCTGTTGATTAGGCTGATTACCTCTCATTTGGGAACTGCTCAGAATATGGGAGAAAAGAGGGTGGAAACCACATCTCCAAAGGAAAAGCTAAACCAGCACCACATTTCATCAAGTTGCCTAGGGAAACTGAGGCTGTCTTAATTTTGTTTTTCTGTACAAATGTAAACCGGAGGTTTATTTTACTGCTTCTTTTTAGGCTTACATTCCCAATGCTGAAATAATACAAGCCTTGAAGGTGCATTAGCAGAGAAGTATTCTATGAAACCACAACCTCCCTGCACATCCAGCTGTTGGATTTAGAGGAGAGCTCATTTTAGGGTTTGGTTTAGCTCTTGAGACTTCTGCTGTTGCTGTCAATAAAGGCACAACCTGCAACATTAGGTCATGGTTTCACTCCACAGAGCATTTCTCCCATGATAATTCTTACTTAAACCCCACTACTCAGTCCTTCTCCAGGACATAATCTAACATGGTTCACAACAGGTTTGTCTAAACCATGGATTGCTTTAAAAAGGCAAAAGAATCTAAAACCTTGTGGGTTTTTTTTAGGCTCCCTGTCACTGCTGAATCATTAGCAGTCCCTTCATTCTATTTTTCACGATTTCTTCCCGGTTCTCATACAAAGATATTCATACTGTTTTTTTCTTTTAGAAGCCAGTGCTAAGGAAAGAGATATCGTAAGTCTTGTGATTGATATGTAACCACAAGACTTGGCAGTACTTCATTTTCCTTCAAATTTAGCATCTCCTTTTCATACACAGGTTTTTTCAGATTTCTTTTGCTTGAGGAAGCAGCCTGGAGCTTTGATTTTGCTGGGTATAATATAGTAAAAAAGAAGAAAGGAATAGTTGGCCATTGCTCCAATTGGGAAATGTAATTTTTTCTCTCAGCCCACCAGTGAGTTAATGCTGGCTGGCTGGAGGAGCTTGCTCTTGTGACCAGATGGAGGAAAGCTGGAACTGGGATATGTAATCTGAGAGCTCTTTTCCGTGAAGAGACAGGAAGTATTAACTGGAGGGAAGTGTTCAGAAAAGAGGTAAATAATCTGTGAAGTGGTTGATCTTTGTCCTGTTTGGGCTGTTTTGTCTATTTGTCATTGTATTGCTCTGCCCATCCTTCTTTTTTTGTCGGACCCAGGGTGTACCATGCACATTGCCCTTTATACCTTTCACAGTTTGCCTTTGGCCTTTTACACTACAGTTTCCAGAACCTCTTGGTGAACAGGGTGAGAAACAGATCTGTTTCAGTAATTTCTCACTTTCTACTTCTTTCCATGGGTTAAAATTTAGCAGAATCTCGTTCCTAGTATGATTCATAGCCTGGAAGACAACGCAGCTGGGGGCTGCAGTATGCAACAGGTATGAGAAGGAAGAGAGATACTTTATGCTGCTGTTGTCACCAAAAATAGATCTGTACAACTGATGACAGAGACCCTCAAGACTAAATACAAATAAGAGAGAGCAGAGGTGAACCTGACTTTTCTGCTAGCTGCACAGGAATTAGTGTTAGGGACATACATGAGCTTCACAGATAATCCCAGCCTGTGATATCCAGCTTTTATTTTTGATATAATCTCAAAATAACAGCATGTAAAATGGGAATTTCCTGCTTCTTCCAGCCATTGCAGAGGCCCAAACTGAGACATCCCACCTGTGATCCTGGGTCTAGGAAGACCAGACCTAACTGAGTGTCACCTGCTCTGTGAGGACAGTGACAGCTCACCTCCCTCACCCATCGTAGGCTGTGAAAATGAAAGCACAGTAGTAAAGCGCTTTGAGATCCTCAGATTGGGAAAGGTCAGGAGAGCGTTGCCATCTCTTTCAGGAGCTCCAACACCAAGGGGAAAAATAAATCACACAAAGCTTAAATAGGAAACCGCAGCTGCTGTCAGATTAAATCTGTTACAAGTGCATTCCACTGCCTCGCTGAACAGTGTTTTATTTCACACCTCAAAATGTGAGGCCCTGTGCCATGGACTTGCTCCTTTTTCCCTATTCCCCCTAGATGACTTAACAAGCTGAAAGTGCAGCTGGAAATTAATGCTTCCTGTCTTTTTAAATAATGTGACATTGAAATCCTGGTATTTAATGCGTTGGCATTTAACATGCCACAATATTTCAGTTACTTTCCACTGGTTGGGGTGCAGAAGTGTTATTACAGCTGTTCTGAAATTCTGACAAAGAGGTGCATTTCACTGTTGGGCTTTTCTTTTCCTTTTTTTTTTTTTTTCCTCCACTATGTCCCACCATAATTGCTTTTTGCCGCATCTCTGAACCGTAACCATGGCGATCCGCCACATTCATCAGAGGACCCTCTTGTTGTTTTGCTTGTGTGAATGTAAGAAGGGAGAAAAAGAAAATAAAAAAGAAAAAAGAAAGAGAGGGTATAAAATATCTGCTGAATTTAAAAAAAAAAAAGAAAAGACAGATTTTCCTTTTTTTTTTTTTTTAAATATTTATTTATTTATTTATTTATTTTCTAAGGACAAAAGCTGTACTGGAGAAGAGGCCTGGTCAAAACACCAAAGACTTGTTCATAGCCTGAAAAAGAGCTTAGTTTTGGAGGTGTTTCTTTTTGTGGAAAGCAGACTTTGATAACTGGAGCTTTCAAGCCTTTTCCCTCTGAAAGGGGGAATTATCTGCAGAAGGGGCAGGAAAGGTTGACCCTTTTCCATTTCTGTCTGATGACAGATTGGTCCTTGTTTGGAGAGCAAGTTTAATGCAGAACATCATGACCGTGTTAAAGTCATGCCATTTCTGACTGGGGAAGGAGCAACTGCCTGGCTTTGGACAAAGATTTGGATCTGCCCCTGTCTGGGTTTTCTGGGAACATGGTCTGCTACTCATTGTATAGTTGGTAAGGAAGGAGAGATGCTGAAACTATTGTCTGTGTTGGGGCAGGCAATAAATAAGTGGAAAGGGAATGTTCTTGCTCTGAGATGATTGACAATATTTGCCACCTCAATATACTTCTCTTTCAGTGCTTCGAAAAGCCTTGAAAATCAGCCTGGAGACCTTCATGATGAGGGACTTGAGCAATTTATCTTTGTTGAGAGTCTGCTTAAGTCTTGGAGTTGCTTAGAAGGGATGGGAAAGCTGCCTGATGTCCACAGTGTCCTTTGTTTGGCTTTGCTCACCCAGTGTATCAATTCCAATCCACCAGTCACTGTTGGTGGATTTTCCAGAACACAAAGAAAAGCCACCAGAGGTTGTTAGAGTGTCTGCCTGGGATCTCCTGATGTGGGGCACAAGCATAGGATGATTTCCACTATCCAGTCTACCAGGTGAGATGGCTGGGGATGACATTTGGTGCCCTGTAAAACTTGGCTGCTCTTTCCTGGGGAACTCTTAAGAGTCACTCGCTCTACATGTATTTATACATTGTGATTTAGCTGTAGAATTGACTCCTGTGGAAGTAATACAGCTTATTTCCATGGAGTAGAAACAGGTACCTGATATTATTTTACTATTCTTCAACATGACAGCCAGAAACACAGTGATGAAGCTGCTGTGCTCTGCATCCTGTAAGCAGCACTCACCAGGTGGTCTTGAGAGATTTCCCCAACATCCTTGCTGTGCTAATCATCTGCAGCAGTAACCAGTTGTCTTGTAAAGCAGTAGTTCTTGACATGAAGCCTCATCTGAACAAATAATTATATGTCCCATGGCTGTAAGTTGTCCCAGTCAAGGACTAGGCTTTGTTTTGGATTTTTGGCATGGGGGCTCTGATGTCTGGGACTTCAGTGTAGCAACAGGCTGATGCAATTCACCCCAAAGACAGGCTTGAAACTTTTTCACTCAGAGTCCTCTTGCACTCCTGCTCTGCAGTGGTTGGTAGCACTCATCGGCAATGGTTGAGGAGCTGTGGCAATTAGCAAGGGGCTTGTGCTCTTCCTCATTTGCTCTTCCTCAGCCAGGTACATTTCTGCCCTCTTTACCTTCCTTACTCGTGGTTCTGGTAGATCAAAGCTTCTGCCAATGCCCAAATTCACAGGCTGGGATCTCAGCTCCCACCCTGTGTCAGTGGTTTCAGCCGGCCCATGCATGGCTCTGGCCAAGGCAGGAGCATGCATCTCCCCCTGCCATCAGCAGAAAAATCCTAAAGGAAGAAAGTTCCTCAGGCAAAGCTGCTTATTGATGTGCCTCAGCATGGGCATTTGCTGGCGAGGCAGAGCCACCAGAGCATTGCTCAGTGACCTGAGAGGTATTTGGTTGGAAAATGTCTGGTTCTGTTCTCGTCTAGGAGCCATTTGATCCTTCCCCAAAGATGCAACACAGCAAAGACCCTGGGGCCCTCCCATGGGTGACAATGGATATACTGGGGTCTGTAGATCAAACTGGGTTGTCTACAAGTCAAAAAGTCTTAGAGACCCATTTCTAGGTGGGATTGTCAGTATAGAATAACAAAGCAAAAAAGCACTCCAGGCTAAATGTTATTAGTGATTATTTTTAACTACATTTTTACTCTTTCTGATGTGTTCTTCAATCTGTCTTGTTGATGTTTATTTTTCCATTTGTGATAAGGGTCATATGTCATGCCTCCCTCGCATCAGGTGCTATACAACCATGTACTGTCCTTCCCCCAAACATTTCACAGAGTCTTTCTCTATGGATGAGTTTTCACTGGTGCTGTTGTCACTGAGTTGTTCCTGCCCTTTAATAGGAGTTTCTTTAGAGGATGTAGGACTCCTTATTTCTGTTCCTAAAAGCACTGAAGAAGTATGAACCTTCTAACTGGAAATAAAACAGGACATAAAAAGCCAAATAAGGTTTCAACACATCTTACACACTCAATTTTCAATCAAAATTTGTAATAATTAGCAACACCTCAAAATTCAGTGATTTAGATATTTAGCATAGTGGCACTTATTTGTCCTTGGGTTATTTTCTTGCTTTCTGCTCTGATTTTCCACATGAGGAAAATGTACTTCCACATTTCCTAAAAAAATTGGACCTTAATGGTAATCTCTAAATATATTTTTTCAGATGTTTATTAACCATAATGTGCAATTTCCAAATTACTCTAAATTGTCTGCTGAGTTCAAAATCGTCTATCTATGGAGGAATGTTGTGTATGCTGTTTGCAGTGTGCAGTCAGAGGAGAAAGGTAGAACCTGTTTTATGAGTAGGACCTGCACTCAAGCCTATTCCAACTGGTTTTGATGAGGGATTCACTGAGTACACTTGCAGATGTAGAAACTTATTAGTGAAAATTTTGCATAAAGCTAAAGCTCTTATGAATGAAATGAAACGATGTAAATTGAGTGGTGATTAATCAAAAGTGAAACAGCATCTTTTCAATGAAAAATAGTCTTAACCTTTATTGAAAGGAAAATAGCGGAATGAACAAACTATGTCAGGACCATATGAGGTGCAGCCTGTGAAGCTGCAAGAGCTCTGGGAATGCAGTACCGCATCTCAAGGGAGCAGGGACACACTATCACCTGGGCTCTGGAGCTAGTTGTCAAACACTGTATGCTACAACACCAAGGTGCCAATTTAAACTTAGCTTTTGTCTCCCCTGGAGTTTCGAAATGCCCATTGTTTTCAGTCTCTTGTGGAGGAAAAACAATAAGCAGGTTCTCGAGGGGTGGGTCTTGGTGGAGCCAGAAAGGTACACTTTCCATATGACTAATCTCTGAGTGAATTGTTCCAGTACAAGGTAGGTCCTGAGCCACTAATGTAGTTTGTTTTTCCTTTAGCTCTCTGTTTTGGTTGCTATGGCTGAACACAAAACAAGGCTCAATGGGGCCATTCGATGGAGCTGCCATAGGCGGAGGAACCTGCTTGAGGTTTCCTTGGAGCAGCATTTCAGCGGTCTGTGTGATGAGCAGCACAAACCATAATGCCAGGTAAAGCAAATGGAAGTGAGAGCTGAAAATTAAATATTTTTAATTAAAATCCACATCTGCAAGCTGCTCGCTGGGAGCCAGGGTTTGGCTGCTAAATTATGCTGACACGCTGGGATCACCAGTGTCAGAGACAGTAATCCCAGAGAGGCAGCCAGCAGATCTGGTTAATATTTAAAAAGCTGCTGGCGTCTGATGGAAACTGTTTTGTGAAATACTCTATCCAAGTTGATTGTTTCTGCTTGTGAGTAGTGTCTTACATGGGTAGCTTAGCTGTCACTCCTGTCTCTGGGACAAGTGTGGCATCAATTCAGGTTCCAATATGTCTTTGAGCTCTATTGATGGCCACTGAATTTGGTGTTAAGCCAGCAATGTACCATAAACTAAATTAGACCATCTCTAGACTTCTAAATAACTCTGACTGCTTTTCAGTGTCCATGGATAGTATCTCTTGAGCACTGTCTTCTCTCTCAAATGTTAAGGTGGCTATCATCCTGCTAGGGTTACCAGGCTCCGGGATTGTCCCGCATACCCCATGCATCCCACTCTACTTATGGCTTGTGCCCCTCCACTTCCCCATCTCTGCCACTGGCCACTCTGCAGCCACAGGCATCCCCCTGAATGGGAGTTTTGTGTCTCTCTGTGGTCTGAAGAGACACTCTGGGGCTGGAAACACATGGCAGGAGCCATTTCATTTAGCCATCTTTTTTTCTGTTAACGGAATAACTCTGAATCAGTCTCACACAATTCTTCCTAATGCAGCTATGGAGGCAGGGAAGAGCTGAGATGGAGTTAATTACATTTCTCTGCACCACTCTGTGTATGTTATAGGCCGTGAGAGAAAGGGTTTGAAGCCTTTTAGCAGTGATTTCAAAGCCAGAGAGTAGAGCAGCTCATTTATTCCTGGTTAATATGCCTCAGCTCTCATCAGCATTTAGCAACCCCCTACCCTGTCTTTACCGCTGTGTTGGTTTTCTATGCAAATGGATCTAATAATATGTTTTTCCTTAAAAACAAGCAACAACAAAAGTTATAGCCCATCATCTTTTAGCAGGAAAGGGGTAATGTCAAGTGGCAGATTAAGATAAAGTGCCAGAAATGTTTTAGAAAGGCTTCTGGGAAGACAGAAGTTGGAGATTTCTCTTCCCAAATTTCAGGTTTGGTTAAGTTGTGCCTCCTTAAAGGGAGAAACAGGGGTGGTAAGAGAAGCTGAGAATTTAAAGATTCAAACATGAAGATCTCTGCACAACAAAAGCTTGTCACCCCCATATATCTTCCCAGTCAGCTGGGAAACAAGACTTAATCAGTTGAGACAGTCTGAGCAAATAGGGTTATCTTTCAGCTCTCTCTAAAAGTGGCCAGATTAATACTAAAATCTGTTGAATGAGAAGTGAAGTTTGGAGAAGACAGCGCGCCTCAGAGAAGGGCTGCTGTCAGCACCACAGAGGAGACAATGAAACACGAATGGTCAGGTTCACTTTTGTTTAAAATCAATTTCATTAGCTGCAACACAACCTGGTTGTGTTTGTATTTTCAGTAATGGCTGGGAATAATTAATTCTCTTGCATTTACAGATCTCTCACTCCCTTGTCACTCAAAAGAAAACCCCCAAATTGTATTAAAAAAATCACTTTGACAACAAATTAACTCAAGATTTTAAACCAGTTGTCAGTGTCCCTTCAAGTCAAATCCTCTTTCCACTTATAGCACAGACATATGAAAGAGGAGGCTGCTGTTTCTCAGCAAGCGCAGAGGAAGATTGAGTTGTGTGTGGGAGGACAGAACAGGAGA
This sequence comes from Forpus xanthops, assembly GCA_032466535.1. Lineage (NCBI taxonomy): Eukaryota > Metazoa > Chordata > Aves > Psittaciformes > Psittacidae > Forpus > Forpus xanthops. Next base: position 143,022 of record JASSUY010054730.1, on the reverse strand, counting down.
ACACTCCAGTTACTTGGACCACTCCTCCGGCAAAATTAATAAGTATTGTTAGAAAGTACTTTGCAGGGGGAAAAAAAAGTTAATCTCCTCAGTGTAGTCGAGAGATGGGGCTGAGCTGGCAATAATAGTAATTAAGGGGAAAAAGAAACTTTATTGAAAAAGTTGGCTAATTTTCTCTGCCATTCAGACTGATTCTGGGGAAACAGGATTTTTTGTCACTGTTTCCAAACTGGATAAATCACTCAATCTACAAACCGTAACAAATTCTTCTTCTGTTCCAGCTCTCTCTGAAGTTGTTTTTCCTCCAGAGAGGGAGAATTGAAGTCTCAAACTTGATTCAAAAGGGTCCAGGATATTCAAGCCTTCAAAGGTCATTCAGACACAAACTAAGACAGACCATATAGCAAGCATGTGGGGATTGAGTTCAAAATCAAATCTAAGTAGTACAAATACCCAGAAGAATTTTCTTTCCATTTTCTATTTTACCCCATCACTCATATGTTGTACTATTGAGTTATCTAAAGAAATAAAGCATGTTTATGTTATCTAGGTATATTCAGCAAACTTTATTCCTCTCCCAAGAGTTCATCCATCAGTTCGAGCTACCATCTAAGCTGGGAACATGTGGATCTGTAAGTATATAGCTGCATCTTTCCTTACCCTGTTCCTCATAATGGCCATTTTGCAGTATTTCAAAGAAAGGCCAAAACTGCATCCATGCAAACACCAATAAGCCTGTCAGAAGACAAAAAGGGTGAAGGAGGGATAAATTCTTCTTTCACTCCAGAAAGCAACCACAGAAGCCTGATGCATAAGACTTATATAATGCAAATAAAGAGCAATTCAGTCCTTTTCCAACCCTTTGGGGATGTACCGGCACTCCAGATTCACGTCTCCTTGGCAATACAATCCCTTCCAAAGGCTTATCAAATTCCAGTTCAGATTTCTGACTGTAGCTGTTTAATTTTAGAAAGCCACAACAGGGTTTCAATACTCAAATAATCAATACTGGCACTTCAGTTTTCATGTTAAGTTTATTTATAGTTGATCTATAATTAACTGATCTTGTTCCAATAGTGTTCTTCAATTCAAATGTCTTTCTTTACTGTTCCCCTGGCTTCACCATCCTGAGCCCTGAATTCATTTAAGAAGTGCCACCATAACATATTTTTAGTCTTTAACTTTTAAATAAGACCCTTAAGCACTTCATAAGGCAGCCATTCCATTCCTGCCATGTACTTACACCTTTCTCTGCACTTGTCCCGGTAAGGTTTTTGTTCTTAAATACAGGCACCAGAACTAGATTAAATACTTCCACAATTTTTTATCAGTGTTTTGAGCATTGATACCATACTTTTTGATTTCAACAAAACCACCTCTCCTAGCACAATCTTGTTATTCCTTGGTTTCACAATAAACCAGATTCTTTCTTTCCTCTGTGGCATTTAACAGATTACATTTTTCCAAAGCTTTAACATTTCTTTTTCCAGGACTTGGCAGATCTTTGGATGAGTACAGCTGTGGCAATTCCAATTTGAGGAAGCCAGAGTACCACTGACCTTTGCTGGTTGATAAATTCTCACTACTCCATGTGTTCTTGGCACCTCTTCGGCCACTTTCAGCATGACTTGAGCTTGAGGAGAGCAGAGGTTGTTTCTGTGCCTGGATGGAGCTGGTAAGATGAAGAGAAGTGACAATTCAATAGTTATAAGAATAATACTACTACCGGTATAATGATGGTCTAGGTGTTCCCCTTTTAGCCTTTGTTCCCAATGTGGTTACAAATCAACAGCTGAAAAGGGATTTTCAAACACAATGAGTGTAAGTTATGCTTAAAACATTTTATACTACTGAGTTTTGCAAAATTATAAGCTAATTCTGGTTGTCTGTGAGGTTTCCTGAGAGCCACAAAACCAATTGAAGCAAATTATGGGGACTGTGTGGATTGCTCAGGTGGCAGCTCCATGGTAGTTTCATGTGTGTCACTAGAGTAGGACATAAAGACTGTCTCAAGTTATCATTCACTTTTGAATCAAAGGTCATGTTTTTATATGAAGAATGCAATTATAAATAGTTTATAAAGTGTTAGTAAATTATTAATAGAGAAGAATATTCAAGTCATGAATAACATGTTATAGATTATTTAAAGCTCATCAGTTCTGGTAACGTAGATGAATATAATCCTAACTAATAAGCACAGTATTGAACAGTCTATAACAATTGATTTACTCATTATTAATATGTCTATTAATACCTTATTAACCTGTTGTTCACTGTTTTTGTGGTTACCCTGACAGTAAATGAATCTAAAGTGATTTCTTTAGAAGCAATCATTTGGAAAAGTAATTTTCCTAGATTCTGAATTTTGAATTTATTCAAGAAAACAAGTAACCATTTTTTTTGTTCCTGTAGTAAAACGTGTGATTAATTATTCTTCATGGCTTCCCAAAATGTTGTATTCTTTCTGCCACTGCTATCAAAACTCTTTTCCATAAGCTAATCAAGTTAATGTGTGGGAAAAAGAGTAAATGAAAATCATTATTTTCAACTAAGGCTTTGAAAGGAAAAAAGTTTATCAGCTTGACGAATGGATGGACTGGTGGAAGTGTGGTCCAAGTGTGATACATTGTTGAGATGGATGGGATGTACAGCTCTGGTTGTACATAACCATTAACTGAGTACAACTCCTGGGATAACACTGAGGAAGGAGAAGGTAGGGTCAATATCAGGAAGCATTTCCTGGCAGCAAGTTCTGTTGGGCGGTGGAATGATCCCTGGAGAAATGGAGGAAGTCCTGTCGCTCGAGTCAATTAAAGGATTGTCTAGACAAAACCCCCATTAGGATATTCTCTAAAGGACCAGCCTTGGAGATGGGGAGGGAAATGACATGAGGGATGGGAAAATGACCTCATCCATCTCTGCCATCTTTAAAATGCAGAGGCTACGTTGGTGTTGGCTACCCCCCCACTGGGGATGCCCGTAAAGATGTTAATTGCAAGGATTGTTTTGTGATATGGGTGAGGAGGAGTCAATAAATATCACTGACTCATAAGAACTGGCAAAATAGTCCTTATGACGTGTCTTCTGGTCACTATTTTTTGTGAGGTCTATATAATAATTAACTAAGCGTGTGGGAAAACTCTCTGGTCCATTAATAGTGCCCAATCAGTTACTGTTTGGATTTTATAATCTTAAAAGATAACAAAAGAAAAAAAAAAGATTAAATTGCAGTACACCTGAAAACGTTGGAGAGTCCTATCCTGGAGACAGTCATCTTGGCTCCATCCATGGCTGCATGATTCAAAATTAATGCCATAGTGTAATCGATTAAAGGAGCTCAACTATACCAAGGTAATTGCATGTGGCTTTATTTTATCTCTCTTGACAGAGCTTGGCCCTGTGGTCTGAAGCAGTAGTGACTGCTTGGCAGCCTTGGCTGATGGAAAGAGACCATCCGAGTGGGAGGATTGGTTACCTGGAGCACCACCAGCAGAGAGCTGCTGGCACTGAAGGAGGCTTTACTGTTATCTCTGCCCTCTCAGATCTGGTATAGGATGGGCAGTTGGGACCTAATCAAGGACCTCACCTGCCTGCCTGGCTGCGAGGTATTAGAGAGCTACCTGTTGGGTTTGCAGGCAACATAAATGCGATGAGATTTAAGGCTGCTCTAATTTGCATTGGCACCTTCAAGACACTCTTGGAAACCAAGAGTAGCTTCAAAACATCTCAGGGATGCTCCAAATAAGTACTTAGCTCAAAAACTAGCCTTACACCTCATGCAGACTGACGAGGGTCTGTCAAACCCTACCTGTGCTGAAGAACAGGGAGGAGATAATGATGGTTTTTACCTCACTAAGGTAGGAATTATTTTCACCCTGTGTGATAAATGTTTAATAGTGTACATCCGAGGCACAACAGCACAATTCATCTCATAGTCAGAATGATATCCTGAAAATTACACTTTAGTTAACAAAAGCACATAGCAATCCTCTTCTCGTCCAACAGCTAGAAGTCCTGAAAAATCAAGTAGGGGAGGCTAAAAGTAATTTTCTTTCTCTCACACATTGTAAATTGCTTTTGACTGTTTGTTTTTGTGCAGGTATTTATTTATTTCTTTCTCCTTTAAAGTGAGTTTCCAAGGCCATTAAAAATGAATGCAAGCCTTTAAATTTCTAAATACCAGAGGAGCTCCCATTAGCTCTCATCCTGCTGTCAGTGTCTTTTCGGGAATATCGAAGCCACAGATGCGGAGGAAATGCACCCAGTCAGTAGATAACGCCTGACTGCCCTCTGACCCTGAGGTTAAACTGCTGTCTGGGCTGTGCAGACCAGTATCCCTGTTCCCAGGGATGGGAAGCTGCCAGCCAGCTGTCAGCATGCCAGGGCATTGCATCTAGCACAGGGACACCACAATACAATATCTTTTTAATGTCCTTTGCTTTCAGGCCCCTCTGCATTAGCAGGGATTGTGCGAGCCAGTGCTAAGCCTCCCATCAGTTGTGTTTTCATAGCTGCCAACTAAATCTGATTAGTTTGTCTGCATTCCTGGGAAAGTAAATATGTTGTTTATCACTGGGTCCATCAAATCCTGGGTATTTCGACTGATGCTTGTTAAGGCGTATCATTATTTATTCTCCTTATTGTGCAATAGCCACAAGGATTTTTACAGTCTGTTGAGTTATAGGTAAATGGGTGGTATATCAAGCTAATACAATGAGACTGGTAAGCCAGACCCAGCCTCTCTGAGCCTCTGGTTCAATAAGGGAATGGACAGACAGAAATTCATGTAGCTTTGATTTGGTCCTGATGGCACTAAGGAGAGAGAAGAGTGATTGTTGTTGTCAGAGCTGGGCAAACCACTAAAGCGGTTTGCTTGTGGACTGACCCTCATGCAGAGATGGGTCCCCCTGAGTGCCCTGCTTACAGAGGTCCCCTTGTGCCTGCCTGAAAAATTTAGCTGAAACATCCCTTTCCAAAGCCTGGATATTCTATAGCTTTGTTAACACCCTCTTGAGCTCATTTGTGTTTGGTACCAGGGAATGGGAGACATTTTTCTCCCAGTCCATCACAAATGGTAGTGTTTGCTGCTGCTCTGGTCTCTCTGCTTTTTTCAGGTTCCTCCCTGCCTTGGCAGTATTTGCACTTGCAACGATACTGTGAGTTGGGATATTGAGTCTGAGTGACTTGCCCCAAGCTGTACACAAAGTCTGAATTGAGGAAACTCAGCTCCTGAGCTAAGCCGGCATTCATCCCCGCACCATCTTCCTCCTTTTACCCTGAGATGGAAAAGAGGTTATCTTTTAAAATCATCATTATGTATTTAGAAAGTGGATTTCACAATATATATGTTTTCCCTTTGTTGCCATGATTGGGGTTTTGGAAAAAAAAACACAGAAGTAATTTTCAATCTGGGAGTAAAGCAGTGAGTAAAGCTAAGCAGTCTCAGAAAGGATCATTTCCTCAGGTTGTAAAGGCCTCCAGTTAGTCTTAGTTTGAGTCTTGCCTTGTTATGCTTACACAGAAATTGGAAAATCAAACTCAAAGTACTGCAAGTCCAGCAGCTCTGGTTATCAGTATGGTGAGAAAGTGGAGAATAGCATAAGTACAAATTACACTGTTCTGGGTATAAACCATTGCCTCTGGCTTAAACTCAGCGTTGCTTAATCTTCATCCATACCTCTCTTCCGTGCCAAAACCCTTCACACATAGAAGTATTCAATCTATGCTTAAAACACATCTAGACTTGGGGGAGCACATCTGCTAGCAGCAACAGCAGCTGTACAAAAGCATTCTCTGCTTGCTTTCATCTCCTTCCTAATGGAAAGGAAAATGGAGCATAAAGATATTCTGCAGAAGGTTAAGTGCTCCCATCTAAATGTGGTGGGTTTGGAAGAGTCAATGAAGCAAAGCCAAGGGGAGGGGGTTGCGAAGCGGGTGGAGGGGTCTGGAGGAGATGCACTGGTTTCTGTTGGTTGGCTGCAGATGTGTTATTCCAATTAACTTGAAAGCAGGAATGCCAGGGGTGAGCAGGAGGGAAGGTGAGGAAGCATTTTTATGGCAGGAGGTGAAGTCTATGCTGTAGACAGTGATGGAGATGACCCTCCTGGTCTCTCTAAGGTCATCTGGTTTTATGTGAGGCAAGAGGTGTAAAACCAGTACTTGAAACCCAAACAGGAAAGGCCTGAATGGCACATGTGGAAGAGCTTAACAGGCACATGCTTGACCCAGGGCTTGGATTGCTACTCATCACTAAGCGGCCCCTGTAATTACAGGCTTTGCTGGACATGTCACTGTAGTAAGTTACAGGATAACCCTCTTTCCTTAATTTGCTGATAAGCACTGTGATTTGACTGTGTGTGTATATCAAGCTCTATGGGCTTGTTGGGTGAATGGCTAGCATTAGGATGTAGATAGAAGAAAAGATCTTTATAACGTCCCTGCTGGCCTGCAATGCTGAAGGTACCTATAATTGCACTGCAGTGAGTCTGGTGTGTTAAACAGCATTCCAGGCTGGAAAGAAGGAGGAAAGGAAGTGTGTGTGTGGGGAGGGCGTGGTAATACTGAGAATAAAAGTTAATTAAAAAATAAAATCAAGAGAAATGTGTCTCTAAGGCCACTTCTTTCTCAGAGACCACCTGTCAAACGCTTCCCTGTCTATAAACCCAAGATTGGCTTCCAATCTACTCTGCAGTTCTTTAATTTTTAATGCCTCTCCCCTGGTCTCACAGGTGGCTATTATAGACAGAAGCTGTCGCCTCTATAGATACAGATGTGTGTAACGCACACCGTGAACATGAGTGCTTGGGATTCAGGAACTGACACCAGCCAGGAGCAGGAGTTGCCAAAGGAGGCTGTTAAACTGCAGAGCACAAGGTGGCTCAGCATTGTTAGGGACTGCTGTTTCTTCTTCTTTCTCCTTTTTTTCCTCCTGAATCTCCAAAATGGCATCTTAGTGAATATGAACTGACAACAGCACTAGATGGTGAACTGGAGGCAGGCAATTCAAGGTGCTGGATGTATTTGGGATTTTGAGGCAAGGAAGGCTGGTTTTAATCCAAGCCTCCTCTCTGTTACAATACTTAGCTTCTCCATGGCCACAATTCCAGGTAAAAAATAAGGGAGTCATAATTCTTTCTTTACTTGACACACAGGGGTGTTGTGAGGCTCAGTTAGTTAATTATAGTAAAGCTTCTGAATAATAATCATAATAACACTTAGCAAATGAAAAGCGGGTATTATTATCATTAAAGTAATGACAAGGCACCCTGCTGAAAGAAGCAAATATAATGCTGATTATTAAAATCATTTGTATTTAGTGGCAAACGCTGCTGCTCCTCTATAAAGTTAGAGATGTAATCTTGTTCCCAAGCCGTAACAATAAATAATTCTGAGCGCTTTGTTGTGAGGTTTCTCAGGATATAGGAACAAACAGGTACCTTCAGTCAAAGGGCTTTTATTTTTAAAATTAAGGAAACAATGGGAAAAAAGAGAATAAAAACAACATTTTGCTGAGATGAGGGCAATGGTGTGCATCTTATCAGAGCGTAAGCTGTCTGCTCTGCCCGCTCCTTCCAGTGCAACATGTCCCAGGAGCAAGGGGTGAATTTGGGATGAGTTGCAAGGGGTGGAAAAAAGGGGGGTGGCAAGTTTGATTCTTGAGGATATCTGAAGGCAAGAATTTGGTACAAATAGTACACATTAATTAATTATTTCTACCAAAACCAATGGTAATCAGATTTGCTACTGTCCATATAGCTTAAGCATTTTAGCTTGTATATCCACCACTTCCTTTGAGTTCTTGGTGTCACAGCCCAGCCACTCTGGGTTCTCTTTTTTCTCATGTACATGGTTGAAGCTTTCTCCCAGAAAGCTTCCCTGTTTGCCCAGGGCCCAGCAGGAATAAGCACCAAACCTACAAGGATCCAATCACAGCAGTGCTGTGAGGCTATCCTGCCAAAGAGAGCAGCTGGAATGAGGAAATAGAGGGAGAATTTGGATTAAACCTACTGAATGGAGAAATCAACTTGTGATTTTGAAGTAAATATCCATTTTGTTGTTTAATGATATTTTTTTTCTTCTTTTTTTCCCCTTTAACTACAGTTAAAGATTTGAGCAACTGGAAGGGCCCATTGAAAAGTCATTGCTGTCAAATGCCTCACGAAAAAATGCTTGCTCCCATCAGGAATACCCCCGCTTCGACTGGTCATAGCTGGCTGACATCGTAGACGTCATCTATGAAAAAGGTAAAAGCACTGAATGTATCTCTGGGGAATCCTGTCACTCTCCAGACATGCTCAGTTTGACTCTTGCTTTAAAACAAACAGTAGAGAGGGAAAAAAATCTGTGGAGTCACTGTTTGTGTTGAATATTCTGTGTTGATGTATGGGTTCGGTTACTGCAGCTATTAACCCAGCACTTTTTAGGAACATAAAATTAATTTTTGGAGGAAATAAACTACATAAATAAAATGAGTATAATTGAATCACTCTAGTTCCATGAATTCTAGGGCTGTAAATTGCACTTGAAGTTCATGGTGCCAGGCTCCAAGGTCTTTAATTCTGTTCCTTAAGGATGACTTATGCAGTGAGGGGCTAATGTTTGCTTCAGCAAGTTTGACTATCTCAAGGGGATCCCAAAATTGCCATAAAAGAAAAGGACTGACTTGTTAATACAACCTTTTTGCTTTTGGGCTGCAATATTTCACCTTAAAGTTGGCTTTTGATCCCTAGAATAGTTATTATTCACATAAATCTAAGAAATGTGAACGTGACATAAATATTTAGGTTGACATTCAGGTATTTGCATTTTACTCATGGTTGTATTGCTGTTGAAGTTGCATTGTACTTTTGGTCCTGTGACTGTGCTTATCTACTTCCAAGGTATTTTATGGCATTTTGGAGGGTTGAATTGTAACTCATTTCACATCCTGGGGTGAGAATTCATATGTTTCAGCTTTCAAGACTTCAAGCATACAAAAATGCAAACACAAGGACAGGGTAAGTTTTATGGTAAAACAGACAACTCTTATCTTAGGAACCTGCCAGTTAGTTTTGATCCATTTCTGGAAGGGCATGTTTTGAGACCCATAAATTCATCGCTATAACTGTAGCATCCTTAGACAGCGCAGTGACCTGCCAAGAATAGAAACCACATTAAATACATGAATTTACCTCTTATAAGGTCTTGTCTTGAAGCTAGCATCTCCTTGGATGATGAGGTATAAGAGAAACAGAATCCATGGAGGTATCTTTCCTGGTCCTGTCTGGCAGAGGCACTTAGGAACTCTTAACTCCTTCACTTTCTTTGTTTAATTTATTATACTGTCATGCATAAACATCTTCAGGAAAATATTAATTAGAGTGTGTATTCCTTGACAATGAACAGTAAATGGATTAAACATGCTTTACTCGATGAAGCAAAGAGGTATTGATTAAGAGAAATTGAATTGTATCCCTGAGATAATTTTCTGTCTCTGTGTCTAGAGAATATGGGCAACCCAATGCTTGTAGAAGAAACCGAGCTACCACACTCCAAGTATCTCAAGAAAATAATATTCAGGACATACATATTAATTGATTTAATGTAAAAATGCTTGATGCAAACTTGTGCTGAGACTTTAAATTGAGGTCCTGACCATTCTCTGTGGTCACTAGAGGATCCCACAAGAATGGGAACGACCTGGCAATTTCCAGTTTGGATAATTATGCTCTGCCTCCTTACCGTTTCCCATGCCCTTTCAATTAGTATGATAATCATCTTCACTTTGCGACCTACACTGAAGTATGAGAGAAGGAACATGCTGTTAAATAGCTGCCATGCTCCACCCCAGAATCAGCCACTTTCTGCAGTGATATTGGGGCGAAGAGTTTTGTCTTAGACACGTAGAAAAGCTCACTTTAAGTAAAAAAGGGACAAATAAAGGAGCTGTGTCATTGGAAATTCAGTAAAATAACAGCAGGTGAGGAGACCTCCGCTGCAGCTCAAGGATGAATTTTTAGTAGGACTAGTGCAGTCCATCAAGCAGCTGCGAAGGAATGAAGAGGTGCTGCAGCTCCTATCTCCCTGACAGTGTGATTTAAAGAACTGCTCTTTGCTGGCCTGGCCTTGTGTCTTTCAGTTGCCTTGAAAGGGAGGGAGAAGCAAGTCTCTGCTCCCTCATTGGCATTTGTCTTGAAAATAATAAATAAATAAAAAAGAAAAGAAAGAAAAAGCAGGGAGTGTGGGGTTGAGTGGTGGAGAGAGAGTTTTCTGCACCGAAACCCCAGGCCAGCCCTTGAGGACCATGACAGTGGGAATATTTCACTGTGTTTCGTATGATTTGTTTATATTCTCCTTAACGGTGAGGTGGTTTTTTATACCTTTCAAAAGACACCGTTTGCTCCAAGACAGTGGTCCTAGCTGCCTTTTGGATAGCAGTTTCGTTGTAAAAGATATGTTGCTATTTTGTGGGTTTTTTGATATGCAGCCTAAATGAAGTCTCTGAAGGAGGATCTGTCTTTTGCTAACAGCCATCATTTTTATATAAAGTTGAAGGTATTCATATTATGTCTTCATCTTCTATATCTCAACTAGTAACAATATCACAACTACTCCCTCCTGACAACTATATTCATTTCTCATTAAAGATATTTCATGTTTTATTCAGGAATTTAAATGAAGCTATCAGAGCCTGTAATAGCAACAGTTTGGGATAATTGTATCTCATTGATGGCAGCCTCAAGAGTTCTAATTAATATATATTTAGCTCCCTGGCTGTCTTTAGACCAAATGCCTGTATGAAAGACAGGGAGAGGCGATAAGGGGAGGGGGAAGGGAACAGACTCCAAAATAACAGCCCCTTTTTGAAATTTGGATAGGAAAATCTGTGTTGCAAGAAGGAACTGCGTGCTTAGGGATTCTTTCTTTTTTTTTTCACCCTCATTCAATCCAAAATAACTTTTGAGATATAGGCTCGTTCTCAAGAAAAGAAAATACAAGAATATAGATTTACTGCCCACTTGGTTGGGAAGGGGGGAAGGAAGGATGACAAATATGTATTTTTCTCCTGCAATGATACACCTGATATCCGAGTTCAGCTTATCAGTGGTCTCTGCTTTTATTACCTCTTTCCCTGCCTCCTTCAGCCAGAGTGCTCCATTCAAAATTGCTCAGTTTCACAGATATGATCTGCAATGCAAACAGGCTCTCATTACACTTTTTCATACTAAGGAAAAAAGAAAGCTTACTTCGGTGTATGCCTGATTAGCCCTCACCATACAGCTCTCCATTTTCTTATTCCCTTTGGGCTTTTTTTATTCCCCCTCCCTTTCCGTCAACACTACCTTTGTCGTATGAAATGAGGCTAGGAAAAGATTTGGGGAGGGGGTATTATTCTGTCATTGGAATTCATAGCACTTGTATTCACTTACAAGCCTGAACTATTTTCTCAAATCACTTCAGTCTCTGTGACTTTCGCAGTCTGTAGTTTATAAATCACTTTTGTGGTGCACTATCTAGAGGGGATCAAGACCCCTGGAAGCTTGAGTCATATTGAATTGCATTGTGTAACGGAGAGTCATTAGGAGTTTACAGTCAGGGGGAAAAAAGAAGTCTTATAAATAGGCTAATTCAACTGGCACTTATATGTTTTAAAGGCATTATTGAGAAGGAGGATGGTAGTATTATTTGCTCCCAATTTTGCTCTCATCAGCAGCAGCTGAGGGTGGCTCTTGAATAGGACAGGAATAGAAATTTTATAGACCTCCAGCTTTAAAACCTCTGAGATTTTTTTTCCCCCTTTATTATTTAAGCAAGTACTAAGGACTGTTTAGGGGTTCATTTAACTGACTTCTGAGCTGAAAGCTAATCCAGCCTGTATGCTAAACTTGCCTCAGTTTCTCCTGAATAAAATTTGCTTTTCTCTTATTGATTTTTTTTAAAGGTGTTCATTTGAGCATATCTTGTGCAGAGCAGAACAGGGGTTTTCTGACAGTGAAAGGATTTTTGGTAGGAACTTTACATGGCAGCTGCAGTTTTTCAGTCTGAGTCTAGCAGTCAGGAATAAGGCTGCCGCAGGAAAGTATCCATGGCTTTTAGCCCTTTTTATTTCTATTTTTTTAAGGAAAAAGGGTGATGTAATGAAAAAGTATTTATTTCATTTGGGTGTGTTTCACTTGCACATTCATGACACCAAAGTGTCAGCCCCTGGGTGTTGCCTTGCTGCAGACTGGATCTTCTTGGCTGAGGTTGGAGGATATCAAATACCTGGATATCCTTATGCTTACAGGTGTGGTAGAGGCAGAACAATGACCAGAAGCAGGTGTCTGTCCCTCAGGAACTCTAACTCACTGCCAGCAAGCTCACTTCTAGCCGAAATTGCAGTTTTTTCAACCAGAATGGTGACAATTTTCAGTGTTGTCTGCAGATCTTGGTCCCATGTCATCCACTTCCATGCCATCTGAGGGGTCACCGTGCTCACCGCAGACAGGATTTTCTCAGCAAAACAAAGCAAACACAAAGCAAACCCTCTGTTAAAAACAAGAGTGGAGTCAGGAGTTCAAAGGGTGGAGAGTTGAGAGGGCTCGTGTGACCAGCAGCTGCTCCGTGTGAAGTGTCTCCTTGGGATTCGGCTGATGGGTTGCTCTGCAGCTCTGCCCTGGCGCTTCCATAACCTGGGTTGGAATATAGCCCAGCCCTGAGAGATGGAGGGTCAGTCCAGTTTGATAGTGTAAGGTCAGAAATGGAATGAGGCTGGGATATCTCAATTGAAATTTGAGTGTATAAAAGTATAAATCAAAAAAGCCGAATCCTTGAAGGGACACCTTGCAGCTGTGTCGGGAAATGAAAGGTTTTGAAATAAGAAGGCTCAAGAACAGGAGTATCCTGCAGCCGGTGCAAATAATAACACTCTGATTTTGACGCGGGGAATAGCAAACTCCTGTCTGCTGACAGGAAAAGTAGAGAGGGTGTACTGTCAAACCTAGGAAGAGATACTGCTCCTTAACCCAGCAAGCTGCCAGCATCCTGGGGAGGTTACATGTGCCATGTTACATGTTACATGTAAATACAAATCACATAATTTATACTGCTACTTGCTGACGAAATACGTCGGAAAAGTTGCTCTAAAAAGGCTTTGCCAACTGTAGAGACTCTTCTTCTGTGTCCTTGAATATTCTCAACAGGCTCAAAGTTCACCACCAAAGTCATGGAAGGGGAAAAGAATGTTTTTTTTCATCCACGTTGCTCCTGAATGCTGCTATCTCATTTTGCTGCAGGATACTCATAATTTTATGCTTATTTAAACAGACACATATCTAGTTTATGGGCATATTCCAGGAAAAAAAAAAAAAGGCATGTAGCTGAGAGTGCAGTTCTCATGGGCAAACACCTGATCCCCTTTAATAAGAGATAAAAGGGAAACTATTCCCTTGCCAAGCTGCTACATTACAGGGTTTAGCTCACAGTAGCACACTGGTAGCAGCATGTCTGAGTAGTGCATGGCACTGCAAAGGCTCAGCTTGCAGGTACTGTGATTATCAGCAGCTTGTGCCAATGTCACTTATACCCACTGTAGCAGAAGTTGGATGTAGCACTGAGCGCCACACACACAGGACACAGGAGAGGTTTAGAAGTTCAGGATGTGCACATCTGCCAGTCAAACAGAGGTCGAAGGTGGATCTAACTGATGTTTCAAGTTGCATCAGCCTGATTCTTACTGTTTTAAGGATTTTTATATATATATTTTTTTTTCCCCTTTGGTAATTCCCAGTGGCTTGATATTTTTATTGCTATTAGTATTTCCTTAAGGAAAGCGAGTTGAGTGCTCAGCTCCTGTGTGCTAGCGTATTTCCCCCCCTCCCAAGGATATTTATAAATTGACATTTATGGGTTTTCTTTGAAATTGTCCATGCTGGTGCACTTTTATTCTCTGTAGTGTCTATCATTAGTTAGTTGCAAGCTTTGGTTTACTTTGTCTTGCTCACGGAGATGGTCAAAGCAGTTTAAAAACCCAGATGGCTCAGCTGTGTAAAGTGATAAAAGCTGTGCAGGCTAAAATGCTGGACCTGTATTTATTTATAGGGCCATCCATAGGATGTCTCTTCACACAACTTTAAAGCTGCTGCTTCTGTGGCTTTGTCTGTAACCAATAATGTAATGAAACTTGCTAAAGGCAGGTACCTGGCACCTTACTATTGATCGGGGTCCTTAAGAACCCAAACCAGAAAAGATAGGTTGATCCTTGTAAGCACTGGCCCAAACAGACCACCATCCCCTGTGTTACACAGAAAAGTGCCAGGAAGACTTTTTTAAGGAGATGGAATATACAGTGTTTGTTACTTGTTATAACTTCAGTGAGGAAGGCTATGCACTTGCTTTTTCTTTTGGTCCCTGTTGAATGAAAATGTGCTTTTATTAACTACTAAATTGTGCTTTTAATAACAGGATATTAAAGAACTGATCTCTAAGCAAAGCATCACTTGGGATCTCAGGTTTCAAGAAAAGCCACTACAGGTGAGTTAAATGTTCCTGACATATCAAAGTCCAGCAAGTCCTCACAGTAATTTTAAAGCAGAAAGTAAGCACTATAGATGTTAACTGAGTAACTTTTCAGGCAAACTTGTACCTTCACTGAACCAGAAGTTATCTCTTATTCACACCAATATGGACACACCAGGAACGCTGTAAGAAACTACATTTAGGAGAAGGTTCCATTGAGCAAACCCAATATGCACTTAGTTCAGATAAACCCTGGAGAGTCAACCAGTGAGACCTCAAAGTCCAGTGTAATTTGCAGTCTGATATATCCCAGTCAAACTTCACTGCTCTCTTTCTACAAATTGAATGGAAAAAATCAGGCAAAATGGTCAGGCACTCATCTATGGGTCCAGAATAAGTGCATAGTCTGCTCCATGGTCTCCAGGTCTTGTCTGATTTCTGCTCTTATGCCACTGAAGAAGTCAGTGCAGGTTTTAATTTGACATTTAGCCTGTGCATAAGCATTTGCATGCTTAAAAAAGAAAGTAGATATTATTCAGATGTGTTTAATTTTTAACGATGTTGTAAACAAGTAATTTTCAAAAGCCTTGCTTTTAAAAGCTCTGCTTGGATAATTGCCCCAACAAACAGCAGTGTTAAGTGGCCAACTTGCTTCCTTCCCCAGGTGCCTGGCAAAATACTTCCTGTACCTAAAGCTTTATATGGTGCCTTCTACAGAGGTAGTGCATGAAGAGAAAGGCAAATATTTTGGAGGTGCAGCTCAAAATTTTGTCTCGTTTTTCTGGCAGCCATGTAACACAGATGGTTCCTCTATGGAGAATGTGTTCTCTTGGGTATGCAAGGGGGATTCTTGAATGTTATTTTTAAGATTTACTTAAAATAAATAGATAAAGTAGTCCAAAAGTCTGGCAGCAAATGGGAACTTGGCCTGAGAGAGTATGGAGTTTGCAGGTGTCCTCTCTTTGCTGATTGTGGTCTTCCTTAGGCACAGTCTTTCAAGATTTGATCAATGCTATTGTAGCTGTTCAGAATTGTCCCTTTTTGAATCCATGAAAGTTTTTATCTCACAGCTTTTCCCTTTATAAATAAGAAAAGAAAACTGCATACACTCAAACTCATGATACTGAAAATCTGTTGAAAGCAGGATAAGAGAGAAAGGAGAAGAGAGGTTTAAGAACCCTCCTTCTTTGAATCCATCCTTTTGTTTTATGGCCGATGTAGCTTCTCTCTGACATATCAACAAGGAGTAAAGAATTGAAATAAACTAAAAGGGTTGGAATTAGAAGGGAATTGTCTGCAGTAATTCAACAAAGCCACCGATGGCTTGTGCGGGCTTTGCCTGCTCTCCCCCACCTTTCCCATTCCATCCCCCCTTGTTACACGATACTACTTGGGAACATATTATCAAGGACTAAGAATCAGGCCAGTGGCTGCTGATGTTGAAAGGACATGACATGTGCACAAGGCAGGGCATAGGGGCTGGCTGCACATATTAAAGGCACACACATCACAATCCAATTAGCAGAAATGGAGTGTGTGCTGGCACTGGGAATTATTTTTTTTTAAAGTAATACTTCTGTGCCTTTTCTATTGATTGATTTATTTTTGAAAGGAGTAATTCCCTTCTAGCTTTCCTCTTTCCTCTCCTCCCTCCTTCTCCCCACCTTCAATTCCTTCATCCCTGCATTTTCACCTCACCAGAGCTCCTGAGGAACGGGAGTTAAAGGCTATTGGAGTAGAAAAAGAAAGAGCAATAAAAAATATTGCAAATGCAAAGAGTTCTCTAATCTCTTTTTGACCTGTCCTCTACAACAGGCAAATTCTGCAAATCTAACACAAAACTTGTAAATCTTCAATATTGGGAGACTACAAGGGATAAAAGCAACACATGATGTTTCATTAGAATTTAAGCTGACTAGCGAAATATGTGCGTGTGTATAAATTGTTGCTAGCTATGTTTTTAAAGTTGTTTTATATGTGTCACATATTCTTTAATATGTTCCTTAGCCACCAGAGTATTTATTGCTTTACTAGAATGTATCTCCTGTAGCTTGCTTTTATTATTTCAGTAGGAATGAAGGGAAACATTCTTAAAAGAAGGACAGATTTTAAGAGTCTGATACTTGGAAAAAATACAATTGTCATTAGATTCAGAACACTTTATTGAAAGCAGACTAAAGAATACAGTCTGTATTCAATATCTATAATGGTGCATTCAGGTTCTAATATAATGGGCAATACGATGCTATTAGACTGCAACTTTCCTGTTTGTTTAGCTCCCAGTCTAACTCAATAATTAAGAATGCATAAATTTAAGTTTGCATATAGTCCCATTTAGAATAAGGGAGTTTCTTGTCTGCCTAAAGTTAGTCTCTCTGTAAGTACTTTATGGGTTGGGGCCCAAAGTTTAATTTCAAGTCATTTTGCTCGAAGGTATCCTTGCACAGCAAATCATTTAAAAGCCTGCTTGGTTTTATCCATGTGCTCAAATCTCACTGCTTAGAATTCATTTTGGTAAGATGTGTGTGGTCATGAGGTTAGTCAAAGGGAAAGGTCGATCAGCAGAGAAATCAGACAAATTTTCTTTGCACTCAAGATGATAAATACATAGAATTTAGTTAGAGGAAAACAGAACCATGGGGAAAAGGAGAAGTTCAAATGAGGTAGGTGGACCTACATGGGCATTCTTGCTTCCTTCCTTCCCACAGCTTCCTCTGTTCCTATAATCTCAGCACAGATGTTTCCTTTTTAATCCCTGGCTCCAGCTGGCAGTGCATCTCTGCTCTACCGTACTTAGTTGCAATTACTGCAGACATTAACTCTGCACATGCTTCGGAAATTGTCTGCTTTTTCTTCCTTGGAAATGTTGCTCATCATCAGGTTTTTAACAGCCAGAAATAAAGGCATTTGTATACTGATGAATCCTATTCCTTTCAAGATTTGTAAGAGAGATAAAAGAAGCAGGCTTAAAACAATTGCTGGCATGGTGGAAAATTTGGGTGTTTAATTTATAATACCTTCCTTTACTAGTACAGAGTCTCCATCATGTGACAGAGAAGGAATGGGAAAAATGTCAAGCACATGCCATATTCACCTACCTGCTGTTTGCTTTTCCAGACTAACCACAAGTGCTTTATTTGTTTATCTTGATTAACAAAGCAGAGGTTTGGTGTAAAAGCTGTTTTCAGGGCATGTTTTGTTGTGGATGAGCTTTCATTTACTAATGGTGCAGGGCTTGATCAAAGTGTCTGGAATCAAACCCACAAAATCTGTACCTGATGGCTGGATATACTCTTTTCTTCCACCCAGATATAAGACTGTGTCCCCTCATGTTCATCCATTTATGGTGTGATGATGCTGAAGTGTCATCAGGCCACATTCTTACTGAGCAAAATATAACTGTGCCCCAGGCTTGGCAGCAAAGCAGAGTCCTCCAGTTGCTGGATTCAGGGCTCCCAGTTTAATCTGGGTATATTTTTTCATATCCACATCAAGTAACTTTCTATTTAACGTACAAGCAATCTGAGGCAGCCACGCTAACCATGGTAGATGGGACTGATGGTCAAAGGAACAGTGGAGAATCTGGAGACCCGACATATCAAACACAAATAATCTAAATAGACTGTGAAATATCTTTAAGACTATCAGGAAATCTTTCAGTTGAGCTGGACTCTGTGTTTTCCTGCATGATACTTATGATTTTCTAGACTTGACTCTTGAGAGCCAGCTGGTTTTGTGTGCTAAAATCTATTAATGAAGTTAGTGTGTGTTCACTTTGTTCTCCTCATTCCCCGTAGCACTTCCTGGAAGCACTGAATACATTCCTGTTCCTTTCGCTCCTGTGAAGGAGACAAGCAGAAAGCACGTCCAGCATTTCATGTGTTTGCTAATATGACATGTACAACTTCAGACATTTATGCAAGCGCCCAGAATAAGAAGATAAAGTTGGCAACAACCTGAGGTCATCTTGCCTATGAACTGCCTAACTACTGCCCTTTAGGTAAGAAACTGGAAACCTGTGCTTATCTCTACCAGTTAGTGTTCTTAAGTGAGCAGATCATTGCAGATTAGATAGATGTGCTGTTACAGACTCAAAACACTTTTAAAGCCCCTGGAGAGCTTTCAGTGTGGATTCATACTACCTCTCAGTCAATAAGAAACACAGGAATGGTTTGACAATGACAGTTCCAGGATTAAAATGAGAAAGTTCTGCCAAATGGTAACAACTCTGTATGTACCTGTGGAAAACTTGCACAGACGTGTATACAGTTTTCCCACAAATGACCCATAAAATCTAGATTATTATGCAAAAGGAGAGTTTTATTCACACTATTGCTTAATATTGTATGCTGCCTTCAATATCATTACATTCCACTAAAAGAGCACAATGATTTTTTGACTTCTTATTGCTATTGTATTCATACACTGATGGGGAAGGGGAAATGAGAGTGAGAAGAAGAAAACAAAACTGAAAGTTCTTGAGGACAATTCACTGTTGAATTTGCCTTTGTTAAATACAGGAAAAATGCAAAATGAGCCCTCTTTGAAACTTGCTCAATAAAAGCTATTAGAAAGCTTTCAGTAATTTTCGTCCAGCTTCAGCTGTTATTGTACTCTTCTAGTCAAGATGAAGTGTGTAGATAGACATCACTGAGATCAACTGTTGGCAAATTAAATACAACAGTAAGTGCAGCTTGGTCACTGCAAAATCCTACTCCTAAGTAAAGCAAGAAGAAAAGAGAAAGTTAATTTTTTTAGCTATGGGACTTCTCTTTGCTCTTATTTTATCTAGCATGGCCAAGAATACCAGAAATAGTTTGATACCTATGGGAAAAAACAAATAATATATAGAGACCTTTTGCACTAGGGATATGCTTTGTAGGGAGACCTATGAACTTGTTTAAAGGTTCACACACACCCCAAACACCCAAAAGAGATGAAAAAAAACAATCCAAAGCAAAGTCCTGCCAAGCTGTAGAACTAAGATGGAGCTGCAGTGAGGCCAGGTGTAGTAAGGCTTCTGCATTTTAATATTTAACATTTTAAACCAGTTCCAGGTGACTTACAAAATAGTTGGCTTTCTGAGAATGGGCATCATTAAAAAAAAACAATCATAGAAATATAGCAGTAGTTTCATTTGTTGGAGGATGAAGGAGCTTCAAAGCAATTTCTCCTGACCCTCCCAATTCTGCTTTAAACCCACGCAGTGATCATTAATGTTACTTTTCTCTGTCAGAGAAGTTTTGCCAGTTTGTCGTTCTTAGCTTTTATTAATTGATCTGGTGTAGCTGGTAGTTTAAAAAGTTTAGAAGAATTAATCTGTACTTATTCTTTATTAAATCCATTGCATTTTCTGTAGTATTTTTGTTGGATATAAAGTCAGCAAAGAAAAGGGTTTCTGCTTCTATGTGCAGCCAGCTAGATTCATAAGAGTATCAACCTTTTTGAACTGATTTCCAGAAACTATCAGGCCTGTTGAGTCTCTCACTACCTGAGCATGTCGACTGCTGCCGTGTAAAATTTGGAGTACAGATCAAGCATATGCTCTTGATGTGCCCTCTCTCTAATAAGAGTTGGCTACTGTGCAGAATTGAATGAGAATTCGATTGTGATGGAAGTTAATAGGATTTATTTTTATCACTGAGGTGCTGGGAAGCAGATGAACCTTTGAGTTCACATTGGCTCCCAAGCTGTGTCAACTTGTCCTCAATGGTCTCACTGCCTTTCCCAGTCTTTCCCTAGACCTTTTTACCTACAATGACTGCATGTGTATCAATAAGTAGTGAAACAATTTAAGAGCTAGGAGGGCAGTAGTTGATGCTGTGGGCCTGATTTCTAGGCTATAGATATCTGGGGGTGGATTTGCTTTCGACTTTCTCTACTATGGTCCCATAAAATGAATTTCCTTTAACAGTTTGGGTGCAAGGTTTGTTATTTTTATCTGACCATGTGTAACATGCACAGCAGTGCAGACTGTGGGGGTGATTGGGAGATAAAGGCGCATTTCTAATCCAAATACACACACAAATATAGACACAGCCCACATTTCCCTCTTCCCAGCTGCCTTATGAGGCAGAGGAGTTGGCTCAGAGAAGTGATCCTCCCTAAATCAGAAAGGCTGGTGTAAACAACAGGGGAAAAGGAGAATAGAGGCATTCCTCCCTTTTTAAGACATTTATGAGGAGGCAAAACATTCTTTGTATCAACTCATAATTTCAAATGGTTATCGCATAATTTCTATAGGAGGCTCTGGTTGTTGCTTTTTGGGTTTAATTTGTATTGAGAGCTCACATGGCTTGTTCTTATTCCCCAACTAAATGGACTTGATGTTTAGATTCATATTTTTTGAACTGATGTTCTTGTTATGAATCTAAGCTGGCTTTCCACAAACACTCCTAAATAATTGATACAAGTTGGCTATTTCCCTGGAAAAATATATGTCTGAAAATATTTACGAACCCCAAGTTTGTATTAAGATTTAAATTTGAATTGACATTTCCCTGCACAATGTTTGTCCATCTCCATTGTGTTTATAGGCAGAGGTTATGGTTTTGGCAAGCTGACATTTCATATTTTTTCTTTAGTTCATTCTCCAAAAGAACACAAAATGGCTAAGATAGCAAATTCAAATGGAGTTTTTCCAAGTGCCTATACTCCAAGTTCCTATTCACGATCTGAAAACTGAGCTGTGGTCCTTATACTATCGCTAAGCACTCATGATAACAAAACTAGTAAACGTTTTTCATGGAGTTAGACTCATCAATCCCAGGTTATCTGTACATGGAGTTCAGAAGCAGGGAAAAGGAGAGCCAAGAGACACCCTGCAATGTATCTGTCCCAAAGGAATGGAGAAAACGTACTAATGTCTCTTCTAGCCTTCTAAGAGAATGTTAGAAGAAAATCACTTTTTAAACTAAACCAAACAGGACAAATGGTGACTCTAAAACAAGGGAGTAGCAAACTAGCTTCAGAGCCATTTAGAGTCAGATTTCCCCTTGGCACAAAGTAATCCTACTGTGCCACACTCCCTTAAAACTGTGGGGAAGGAAAAGAAAGAAAGCAGGGGGAATAAAAAGACAAGGAAAAGCCTTTTAGGTCAGCTAGTCCATCCCTTGCTGATCCAAGAATGCTGCTGACAGTATTTTCACATCCATGAGTGCTTTGTCCAGGCTACTTTAACTCCATCGCTAGGGCTTCCATCCGCTCTCCAGGGAGATCATTCCATTTATTTGTTATGAATTGGCTGTATGGATTTTTTAAGTTTTATTTTTATTTTCATTGACAAACCAAGCAATGAAGATTGGGTTGCCAGGCCCAAACTTCTCCACAGTAGAGGTTGTTTTTTTTTTTAACTGAGAATGGGAAAAAGCTTTCAATGTAGAATCACCTCCCCCTTCCTGCTCACCATCACAAACCCCTGACTACAGAAGCATCTCATTCATCCCCTGAACTGTAACCCCTTGAGAACTCAGAAATACTCCATAACCTGAAAACACTCTTTGTTTTGAAAGACAAGAAATAATGGACTGTTTCCACAGTAGGGAAAATGCAGGGTTTTGTCTTGAATTAGTGTCAGCTTTTACCAGGACACAGGGTTTTATATGTATTTCTGAACTAGACATGTGTTATGATCCTGCGTGTGTTCTCTGCTGCGTTATCTCTATTACTAAGCAGAGATTGTTTGTCTAGGGGTCCACCTTCCAGTATCAGACAGTTCTGAGCCTTATTCTGATTTGGTTTGCACCACTGCTCTAAATCAGACAGTTGCTAGCAGAATGATTGGTGCCAGTCTGAAGCAAAGGTGGGTGAGACTGACCTTGTGCACTTTGCATTTCAAGGAGGAATCAAATTTTGCTTCCCAACATTCACCTTTGGTTATAGGCAAGCAGTATCTAGCTTTGCAAAGAGAAACAATTGGATGAAGACTGTATGGGGGACAAAATGCAGTTAGATTGTGTTTTGCCTGTGAATTTGCAGGCTGCTGTGCTAGGCATCCAGCTCTTTGTACCAACAGGAGTGCTAATATGATGCATTAAATGTCACACCAGCATCGCTGGGTATGCATATCTCTCCTGTTGTACTGCCTGTTTATGCTTATTCAGCTCTTTGAATAATTTAACACATTTCATACTCCAAATTACCCACAACAGTTTGACGGGGCTGCTGGCAGTTTACTTGAAACACTCGGTGTTAGGTCAAAGTAGGGCCCAAGCATCTGCTAAATAGAAGGACATTTCATACTTAGCAAAGCATAATTAGATGTATTCCTGCACACTTTTCCTTAAAAAAAAATAGGTAAATCCATGCCAATCCCAGTGATACCATAGAATTAAAGGACTGTATTTGACACTGCTGTGTATAGCCCTACATCAGGAAGGATTTGGCTGAAGAAGAATTGTAGAGGCCAATAGTTGCTGAGGACCGATAAAACGAAGCAAGATAGCACAGCTGTATCAGCATGTCATTCATGCAGTTGGTGAGCAGAGATACTGACTGCCTTAGTACAGTTAGGCTGGAATTAGGGATTTGGGAAACTTCACTGACTGAAGTACAACATTCTCCTGGTTGAATAACCAACCTGGGAGCTAAAGCTAAAGGACCTTAAATTACAAGCTGACTTTGAGAAGGGAAGAAAACCTTCATGCTTCTCCCTTTGTTCTAATGGGGATTGTCATGGGTTCAGCAGTAGCAGTCATTTTTCTACTTAGTAGCTGGTGCAGCGCTGTGGTTTTGACTTTTGGCCAGGGAACAGCACTGATAACACTGATATTTTCAGTTGTTGCAGTAATGTTTAGTCTGATCAAGGGCTTTCTGAGCCTCATGCTCTGTCAAGGAGGAGGGTAAGCAGTGAGGAAGCAGAGACAGGACACCTGACCCAAACTGACCAAAGGTATTCTATACCACAGCACATCATGCCCAGGATGTAAAAACTAAGGGCAGGGACATGAAAGAGAGGGATTCACTGCTGGGTCGGGCTTGGAATTAGGTGGTGTTATTCTCTTCCTTTGTATTTCCCTTGTCATTATTATTATTGCTGGTAGCAGCAGTGGTTTATGTTGTACCTTAGTTACTGGACTGTTCTTATCTCAACCTGTGGGAGTTACATTCTTTTGATTCTCCTTCGCACCCCCCAGGAGCTGGGAGGAAGAAAGAGGAAGGAGTGAGTGAGCAAACTGCGTGAGAGGCTTAAACCATGACATCAGTGTTAACATTTTGAGGCAGCAACTTTAACTTCTGCAAGGGAAGTCCCAGTCTGTGTGTCTGCCTGAACACCAAGATGACCATGTGCAACCAAACTGGATGCTGCATTGGGCCAGCACCTACCTCCTGACTTGACTAGAGATGGGATGAAGCTGTTGGATGTCTCATTGAGCACATGAACTGAGCACACAGTGGTCTATACTCATCCATTTCCTGCACGGCTGGAACTAGTGTCATAGGGAATGCTCATCTCAGACTTAACACCACAAACTCGCAGGCTTCCCCTTTCCCTACCATTAATTAGCTCAGGCCCTTACCCTGAGAACATTTATGCTGTGTGGATGTCGAAGACAAGTAGAAACAAAGAAAATGGGGCATGGTCCTTGGCTGGACAGCTGTGTCTGGGCATCCTGCTCAGGATTAATGCGAGTGCTGGTCCATAAAGTGCTGCTGTTGTTTGGGTTAAATTAGGAAGGAGACACAGAGCTAGGACAAAGTACCTGTTGCTTTGCATACGTAAGCCACTAGTATTGTCATCTGTTGTCTTTTTAATGTAAAGAAGAAGCAAAATGAGCACTACTTTCACAATGGTGCCTATTTGCCCCCCACCTCAGTAGGGCAGGGCTGTGTGATAGTCCACACTGGACTATTCACACTAGAGACACAAGTGGCCCAGCAATAAATCGGTGGACTTGGCATGGTGCTGCTCAAAACAATTTTGGGGTATAGCTGGCAGGAGTTCTGAAACTGCTGACTGCGGGATGCATGTGGCTCCAAGCCATTCATGATGCAGCAGGCTGGGGCTGGGAGGAGGAGTGATCTCCCCTGGGGTCACCCAAGTCTCCATAAGCACCTCTCCATGCCCTTCCACTCAGGCAGAAACCAGAGTAGGGGCAGGGCAGCAGAAAGGTGAGTGTTTTCAATTAAGACTTAGAAATCTCAGCCCTCACAGTGCATCTGGTGGGAAGAAACTCTCCCCAGTCATGCTGCTTGCCCAGGGCCTTGCAAAGGGTACAGTCAGCGGAGATAGCTGCACAGTGACAGCAGGGCTCTGATTGAATGAACCTCCCAGGTCCAAAGCACCACGCTGCTCTGGAGGATATGCTGAAAATCTTTCTCGGGGATTTGCACATCCTTACAACAACTGGGGGTCTGTAATGAAATGTTTGCTTATCATCCATTTAACCCGCTTCGAAGCGGTCTGAGCCTGCATTGTAACCTCAGGTCAAAACTATTTTGGATAGCTGAAACTCATGATAAACACATGCTTTTGAAGGTTAGAAAGCCATCAGAGGGAGACATCAGATTCGCATCCTTATTATTAGAAGGGGAGAAAATCCAGGAGTGTTCAGAGCAGCAAGTTTTGTATAAAACATGAAAAGCAGATGGGGGGAGGTGGCAGAAGGAAGGAGGAATCTTTTTTGATGGCAAACAACATTGCTTCTGCAGCAAATCCTTTTTCCTTGTAATTTAAGATGGTGCTTGAAATAAGGAGCCAGCTGCACCCGGGGGGAGCAGAGGGCAGCCTGTCCTTTTGGGTGCTTGATTGGCTCTTTCGTGTATACCTGATAATTACTAGGGAGCTGGTAGGAATCCAGTTGTGCTACTTGAATGTGCATTGAGCAGCATCATATTCACAGCAGCCCTGTTTGCTCTGAGATCTCCGAGAGAGGAAAAGAAGCTTGTCACACAGCACAATTCTTTACGAATGGTAAGCTATGGCCTTACCTAAATTTTGGTATAACTGGACCTTTTAAAGGGCTATGCCTGCCTTGGGGTTTTCAGCTTATTAAGCAAGCTAGATGAAGGTATTTCACTTAGAAAATATGTCTTTATTTCCAGATCTATATAGAAATCCTGCTTCTCCCTCTGTGATATGGGAGGACTCCAAGAACATAATCTTGAGTGCAGTCTCATGGTCATGGCTTTTAACATCATCAGAGTCTGGGGCTGATGTGAGATGAAGGGAGATGGGGAAGATGGAGAATCTCTTCACACGTGCTTGCTCTGAACTACAGCTCAGAGCTACAGCCACCCCCTTGAGTATTGTACAGGGAAACCAGAAACACTTTCATTACTGTTTAATACAAATCTTTATAGATGTGTGCATATGTGTCTGTATAGATACACATGTGCAAAAGCCAAAGTCTCATTCCATAAAATCACAATCCTGTACATTTCAAATCACATGTTCCTAAACAGTTTTCTGTATAATGAGCAGAGCTCCATGCTGAAACTTTTCCCTTTGTCCCCAGTATCAGCTATATTATGCCCAACCAAGCAAGCGTTGCGCCCTTGCAGAACTTCTGCCTCAGTCTAATAATCCACAGGTTTACTGCCTCAACAGCCCGCTACAGGTGTGATAGCAAAGCAACAGCAAAGGATTCCTTCACTGGGAGGACTCCATATTTCCTCTCTTGCCAGGACCTCCATGCTAAGTGGGCTTAGTTTCCAAGGGAAAAGATACTGTTTTTTTGTCTTATCCCCTAATGGTCAGAGAAGGCAAACTCCCTCTGGGATCTGTGCATTCAGCTTTGTTCTTTCTCCCTCCCCTGCTGTCTCCAGTAATTAAAACTGAGCGAAGAAACTGAACATGCTATTTTTTGAATAGATATTTGAAATTTAAAGTGGAAAAAAAAAAGTTGTGAAACTTGTCAGATCAATGATTTGACACATATTATTTAGCTGGCTCTAAATATTCTGGAGTGAGAACTTAGTTAACAACTTGTTAACAAAGCATAATTCGGAATAAAACCCAGCTCTCTCTTTGCTAGCTGCATTTGCAATATGGAGTTGTTTCTAATAACTCACTCTCTTATATACCAATGTGATCCTTTCTACTGCAGTTTCTAAGAGTTTTTGCCACTGTAATGCACAGAACTAGGATGGAAACAAAACACAGAGGCGATGTCCCCCAAAGCCTGGTGCTCAGGATAGTGTTGACTTGTTGAGTAACATGCAGGGCATTTGTGTTTGGGAATTCTGGCTTGACTTCCCCAAATTCTTAAAATATGGGCTCATCCCATGACATGTTGAGAAGCAATTTCTTTGAGGAATAAAAAAACAAACAAAAAAATAATAAAAAAAGAAAAATATAGTCATTGTTGCTTATTTTTCTCATGCCTGCACAGTAGCCTGCTGTCTGCAGCCAGATTAATGTTTCCCACTCTGTCTTTGGGCTTCTTCTCAAAACTACCTTTTAATGAAGGATCAATGGGCCCTTCATTAAAAGTGAATCCCTTATACCCTCACACCTGCAAACAGTGGTTTTTTTCACATGAAATGGAAGGGCAAGCACATCCTGCTACCAATTTTGACTCTGTAGAGTGATGTAGCATATAATCTCTATTCTTTTTCCTGTGATTTGTTAGTGACTGTTGCTAGGTAATGCCTTTTCCAGTAAGCATCAGTGAACTAATATGAGGGCTTCAAGAATGTTTCATTATATAATTAAGCCCTTGGTGGTGCTGAATTCTGCTTTACAAAAGTCTCATATCTTTTTCATGTAAGCAAAAAAGTTGTTATGGAATTACACATGGAGGCACAACAAGCACTGTTGAAGCCAATGTAATTTCTTGTTAACATTACTGTGTTCTACTTTCTTTTGTTATTACACACAGCTATCAACCACCTGTCACAGCAGCAACTGGCTAGACTGTATGTTGTTTAGATAGATAACATGACAAATACATGGAATATGTGGCCCACTGGAAGTATCACTAGATCCCAGATATCTCTCTGGACTCCATACTCCATTAAACAAATGTGGTCCCTTTGTTCTGACATCTGGACACTTAGTCTAACTGTGACCTTTGCTTCCCAGGCTGGGACTGAGATACAGAAGAGTTACTTCAAGAGGATGTGACTGGCTAGACTGAAGGTGAGAGTGGAGATTTTCTCCATGGTCGTCAGACACACGAGCCTCAAGAGTAAGATGAAGAAAGGGGTGGAAGACATGCAAGTGAGAAGATGCAAACACAAAATAAAAATAAAGCATAATGTTAAGAGTTTGTATTTTGTCAGGTTTCACACTAAATTTCAAGTTTGGTAACTTACATTAGAGGGAGAATACTTGGACATGACAGTATGCAGGACTGTGATGCATAAAGTAACCCTGGTGTAAATTTGCTTGGCATCAAGAATGCCTAGCAAATAACAAGAAAAAAACCCTTTACAAGGCAAATTTGATTGGCCCTGGCACTGTGTGTGAAAGTCTAGCTTAGTTCTAAGACTGTCAGGGTAAGTGAAAGAAGAGCCTTTGTAATTTTTGTCTTACAATTATGTCACTCAGTCCCGTAGCCTTCATTTTCCCTGTACAATTTGTAAGAGATGACAAATCATTCAAAGTACTCCTGTTTACTGAGAGTCTCAGTAATAGAACACCACGGTCAGGCAGATTCCATGAACTGCAGACCCTGTGTTGACAGATGGGGTTTGTGACTGATTGTTTGATGGGTGCTGTGGGTGAGGCTATAGGGGAATAGTGGGAGAAGAATAGGGCACTGGTGTATTTGAGCTCCGAGGTCGTGGCTGTTACCAGTGAGAACAGCTTTCAGTGTTTTCTCTGTTGCATTGTTATCTTGGAACTGGTGATGAAGTTTTAATTGGGAAAGGGCAAGGAAGATTCTGCTCACATCCTACACAGCTATACAGATGCTGCTGCTACCAGCAGCCTGGGGCAGGATTTCAGGAGCTGCTTGCTTTCCACCAGGCATGAGCCAGCAGAAAGGGAAGAATAAGGCAGGCATTGCTGAGGTATATCTCCTGTAGGTAATACAGATCTGGTGAGAAAAGCCAAAATTATATGTCTGAAGGTAGCAATGCCTTGCACATAATGGATGTGGCATAGACAGCAGTACAAGTCCCCCTATACACTGTTATTAAAAGCTAACCCAATTCAGCCTATTTCTATGGCTTGGTAAGTTTTAGGACTCTCCATATACTTTGAAGCTGGTGATTAAATGCAATGCATTTCCATTCTATAACCAAAAAAAAAGAAACAAAAAACCACCACCACCAAAAACCAACCACAAGAAAACAAAGCAAAACCTCCATGCTGCATTACATGAAAGACACTCTAGCAATTAGCTAATATTAGTTTTCTTCTTGTTATGCATCCAATACTGCAAAACATAGTTTCGGTATTGGAATGCTAGCAATTGTTTATTAGGTGCCTCAAAGCATTCAGGATTGCAGTTATAGGATCCCTTGTGTTTGAGGGCTGTAAAAACAAAGAACAAAAGAAGAGTCCCCAACTAACACCCTCACAAAGTAACTACAAGGCAATTGGCAACAGATGAATACTGACAGAGGTAAAGTAGTATGCTGGGAATGATTATAGAAGAACTGTCAGCATGAAAGGCAGTGTTCATGAAATACCTTTAATCTAGCCACCGGTGATTATTCTTTTTCTGGGCAATCAAGTCT
Source organism: Forpus xanthops (assembly GCA_032466535.1). Classification (NCBI taxonomy): domain Eukaryota; kingdom Metazoa; phylum Chordata; class Aves; order Psittaciformes; family Psittacidae; genus Forpus; species Forpus xanthops. The sequence continues at coordinate 113,919 of JASSUY010054730.1, read as the reverse complement.
ATCCTCTCCCCCCACCCCAGTGTCTTACAGGATGTAGCAAGCACGAATTCAAAGGTGCTGTGCTCTTGCAGGAGATCAGCCTCCCTTCTTGTCTCCATCAGGTGAGAGACAGAGATTTTCAGACTTGCTAAAAGTCAGACTGACGCAAGGGATTGATCCCCAGGATCCTGGCCCCAGGTTTCTCACCCTGAAGGAGAAGACAACGCTGTCATTCAGAACAGCAAGTTCCCATTCACAGTTATTTGTCATGTTAATTACTAAAGACAAAATTCTCCTTCATCTTAATCCTACGGGTCAAAGCGGAGAAGTTTAGCGCTTCAGAACATCAAACTTTGCTTTCATCTGCGTGCAGGACTTCATTCTGAAATTCCTTTTGATCAATTAGAAAAAAAGGGAAGGAAGACAATTTGAAAGTTTGCTAGTGGCTGGGGTTGTCATCTCTTTGTTAAAATCAAGGGAAAAGGAGTCTCTCTAGTCATTAGCCATTGGCTGGAGATGTTCATAACATCCCAACCAGAGGAGGTAAAGCTGAGTAAGAGCCCTGAACAAATATTGACAACCGTTTCCTCCTGTAGTCATGCAGGGTCCTCATCACATCATTCTCACTTCATTAATTTAAATCCAAGTTGTTAGCTCGATTATATCCCTGTGTACTGTGCTATAGGAAGTACCCCTGGCTCAAACCCCTACATTTTTCATGGAAAGTGGATGCTTATCATGACTGTAATTTACTGCACAGTGTACCTACACGCTCCCACATTAGCTGTAATCTCTGTCGTGCTCACGCCAACATTCCAGCAGTATTTGGCATTTCACGAATGCAATATTTATCACTGAAGTTCATACGAAGTTGTAAACCCTAACAAAGTTTATCATCTTTTACAAACCATCTCTGTCCACTGGAGTGTGACAAGCTGAGTATAATTCCACTCCCTGTGCACTCATCAGATGTGAAGGAGGAAAGGGGGGGCTTCAAAGCAGTGTTTCGTATCACTTTAAATGAATCATGAAATCAAATGTCCATATAGCCACTAAGTTCCTGCAGGTGAGATGTAGCCTACAGGCTGGGCACTTCAAGCAGTCCCTCAGTCAAATAAAACCTTCTCATCATTACTGATGTGGTAGTTATGCCCTGGAAAAGAGCAGTGCATTGGTTGTGCAAGGGGAGAGGGACTTGGAGCTCAGTTCCAGAAGTTACACTGAGTGCAGACCAGGTCAGTCAGCCTTGGTTTACCTGTTGTCAAGAGAGAAGTCACCGGTTACTGGATTTATTTCAGAAATATATCAGAAAGTATAGTTAAATATGCAAGTGTATAAATGTTTGCCTCTGAAGTTTTGAAGTATTGTGGTATTTGTACCAAGAACTTGGTAACCCGTTTTTCTGCGGGTCCAACCCTCTATCTAGGGCAAGAGCAGAGACAAGAAAGCTTGTGAAGGGGCTTGCAGTACCTGTATTTTTGTGTGTCTACATGCCTCTGGGTATATAACACCCCATCACCACCCCTTTCCTGCTTGTCAGGCACAAGTGTGACACACTGATGTGGGTGGAATTTGATTGAGAAATGAGCTACTGTTTGTATTGTCATCACAGAGCTCTCCAAAAGCATGAAGTCAGTCTGAAAAAAATCAGGATGTTAAAAATGAATGCTATCTCTTTTCTCTTTTCTGCTCTGATTTTTAGTTCACGTCATTTGTGTAAGGTGGTGTTGAGATTGGTGGTATGAGTAGAAGTCAGAAACACCTCTTTGATAATAAGATCTCACGAATGTTTATTCTCTCTTCTCGTATTTAATTCCATGATATCAGGAGTCAGGCTTAGAAGTTTAATGTCTTGAGGTGATTCCTTAATTATTGCGTAGGCTTTCATAATTCCATTGACTTCAGCTGAGATGTTACAACAACTGAAGATATGTGCCTTAATATTTGCGATTTAGAAGAACAAGACCAGCTAAAGTTTGTGTACAGAGCACAGCAATATATACCTTGCCAGGGAAATGTTTGTAATGGCTGAAGACTGGAATGGGAGATCTTAGGTATGAAATTAAAAATAATCTATTAATTGCGTTTAAAAATCCGGTGTTTAGATAGGTTTGTGTGTGCAGTTGCATAGCTGTAAATGCATTCCTTTGCTAGCAAGTGCTTTACAGATGTTTGTGTGTCCATTTAATTGCCATCACCACACTTCCCTGCTATGTTCACCCTGGCCAGAGCAGCCTGTGTCACCAAGAAGACACAGCCCCAGGCTGACTCCTTCTGCTGGCCATGGAGTCCCACTCAGCAATTAAAGCAGATACAGGCACACGTACAGGAAGCATTTTCTTTGCCTGTTTTTCATCATCCGTTATACTGTTTGCACCCATAGGCCATGGCAAAATTTTCCATGGTCGCTGTTTGAGCTGCTTCAGTAAAAGTTGTTCATGAAAAGGGAACACTTGTTGCTTCTTTTCACCCTCCCCAGGATCCTTTTTGGTGAGGTTTTTGCAGCTAGTGGGATCCAAGGCACAGGCGTTGTGACCTAGAGCACAGGAGCAAGTTCCCTGCCTGCTTTTGTGAACTGTCTCATGCTCTAACCTTGGTCAGGTCACCGGGGTGATGGTGGTGCTGGTGATGTTCTCTATATCTTGGAATTTAAAATGCATAATTTGTTCTCCTCGCAATTCTGACATTGTAAACATCTTTCTGGCTCTAGCGACAATCTGTATCGTTTTAGATATACATTATCCTGTACAAAAATACCCACCCACACGCCATACTCTGAAAAAAATCACAGTAGCCGAAACTCCAAATTTAGATTGAAATATGTAGAGCTGTGTAGACAAGAGGACGTGTCTCCAAATGTGAGTTGATAGCCTTTTTCTCTCAAAACATTTTGGCTTATCAGAAATACTTAATTTTCAAGTTTACAACTGAGCCTCCAACTGGGAGCTTCTGGACCACCCAGCAGCCAGAGCTGGGACACATTCTTCAGCAGTATATTTGGTTTGCCAAGGGAGAGAATGGTCTCATTGCAAATGTTAGCTTCAGGCTGATACCTTGTCCTTCTCAATCCTGTCCCATCTCTTATATCCTCCCTGCCCTCTCCCCATAGCTGGTTTTTGCATTGTCTGTCACTGTCTCCCCGTTGCCTCATCTCCAGCAAATAGGAAGAAAAGGAAGCAAGAACAGACAAAACAGTCTTCCTACTGCATTTTAGCCTTGCTATGCAAATATTTGTGGTAGCTAAAGCCAGCAGTCATAGGGATATTTCTGCTTTAGCCCTGCAATCCTGGACTGGAAAGAGCCCTGAACTACCCACTTGTCATCAGATCCTCTGCTCCTCTGCCAATAGGTGATGGTGGTATTGAAGGGCACCTGATGTTTCCTGGGACTTGGATTTTCATGGCTCACTGTGAGGAACAGATTATGGAGCTTAGGGCTCTTCACAGAGAAGACCCTGATTCCAGACCCATAAATAGGTCCCCCTCTATTCAGCTCATGTGCATCTGTGCTGTCTCAAGCACGACCAGAGAGAGGATGTCATCCTGGGTGCTCCAGCATGTCGTTGACTCTCACAGAGAGGCACAGAAGGAAAAGTAGTCTCTAAGATAGAGAAGGACACATATCATGCCTTTACTCTCTACAGCAATCTCAGTATTTTGTATGTACTTATTGCTCTGAGTTTGTACCCCTTTCCCACCTGTACTTACACTGTCTTTTTTCTGTGGGTTGTTATTATTTCTATTGAGCAATCTTCAGCCGAACTGGGAGATCTTGCAGTGACTCAGTTACTTGAACATTATTGCCCAGTTCTTTACACAAGACAGATTGGATATGAATGAGATCTCTTGTCCTTATGATTTCCTCTTATTTCACAAGACATTTTCTTCAGAACTCTCCCTGCAATAAATTATGTGGTATATTTATTTTTTCTTCTACCATGCTATAGCTCTGTGATTTTTTTTTTGTCATTTCTCATTTTTTAGACACTTTTTCTATGATCTGCTGCTGTTGTTTTCTGCTTTTTTCCTCTCACAATCTCTTAGCTATATCCTTGGGATTTTTTCCCTTGTGCATTTTTTAGCACAGTGCATGTATTTGATGTAGTCAAAATGAGAGCTTGAGATAAGTATTTAAAGTAACAAAATGATTTCCCTCTTTTATCTTTCAGATGTTGTGTAATGACTGGGAAAAAAGAAAGGAAAAAATAAAAGCAGGTGAAATGTTTTAAATGAGGTATAGAACTGTAAGGAGTACATTCGTGTGTATCGTTTTCTGATCGTCAGAATGTCAGCTGAGTGAAAGACTTTGGAGGTGCTTCACTTCTAAAGGTTCACTTGCCTGGATTTCAGCAGCTGCCTTTGGGAAGAACCTGCAAAACCCACGTCTAATCAAAGGAAGGGTGAGTGTATTTGGGGTGGATGATACTGAAATGGGACTTAGAGATAGCACATGTCCATGGTATTTATAGGAGTCCCATCTTCGCACTATATGTCATTGCCAATTCATCCATCAAAACATCTCTACATTCCCTTGCTTCCCAACTCTGCTGCCCTGTTATCCCCTCTAAACCTTTTTACTCCCACACTGCTTGATGGAGGTTTGCTAGAAGTTTGGATTTAGCCCAGTTGTGGCCTTTCTGTGGAGGAGTACTGGAGGAAAAGATGGTTTGAACTGAAGCTGAAATCCAGCGGATGGTTTTGAAATACAGATGCATACTGGCTTTTGACTGCTTAGTCTCATTTCTGCTCTGATGGCAACTTGACTGTCCGAAGCCTGGTTAGTCATGGCTAAGGGCAGATAGCTTCTTCTGCAGCAGGTATAACCCATTCTACCCCAGCTCTGCCTGATGTTTTTAGCTGAGATTTAATAGAGATGATATTTAGTATCTCTAGTTGAAAAAATGGACAGGTTAGGAGGGGGTTTGTTTCATTTATGTCATATAACATCTGAGTTTACTTTCAAAATATAATAATTTATTTATATGTCTTCAAGTAGAAATTCAATTGCCAAAGCACTGCTGACAAAGGAAGCCTTTGGGGATCTATATATTAAAGTTCACTGAATATTAGTCTGTGGTACAACGTTTGGCCTGGCTGAGACTTAATGTCCAACATATGTCATTAAATAATAGTATAACAACATATAAAAGACCTGCCAGACCATTTCTCCTCCTCTGTGCCATGTTTAGCTACTAAGGATGGCTGTTTCCCTTCAGCACTACTTTCATGTCTTATGTTTAAAACTAGAACTAAACTTCTTCACCTGGATTGCAGTGCAACATTAGGACATGTCATTCAGGGAAGTGGTGGGATTTCTCTTGTTGGTAGCTTTCAAGGATCATCTACACAAAACCATCCCCAATCTGATCTGGTGTTGATGTTAATGCAACTTGAAGAAGCAGGAGGTTGGCCTAGAAAACTCCGGAGGTCCTTTTTAAACGTTTTTTTTTCTCTGATCTTACAGTTCTGGTAAGTGTGTTACAGTAAAATAACCAGATGGATTTTTTGGAAGTATAGAACAGATACCCTGAGGGCAGAAAACAGTATGTGGAGAAGACGACATGGGTGGAGGAAAGACACTTGCTGATTTCCATTTATGAGTTATAGAACCAGGACTCCTACAAGGAGTTGAGAAATTTCTCTTGATTTGAGATGAGAAAAACACTTCTGAGTAGCTTTTCACAGTAAGACTGCCTGGCTTGTGATCCTCATCCTGTCTTAAGAAGGATAGACAGTGTTTCGAATGGTAGGGTCAGGCTGGTTCCTGCTCTATCTGATCAGTTTGGTGTATGTATCTTTGCAGTAAGGATTAAATAAGTCTTGTATCCTGTGGTTTTATTAAAGGGCAGAGAGAAGGCAAGAAGCCTTTTATTTCTGACAGTGTTTTGTCTGGTTGCCTGAGGTATCTACTGTTGGGGGAAAGGGAAGAAAGAATAGCTAAACCTCATTGCTTTACCCCAGGCTAATACTGGAGAACTTTGTGGTGAGGCTGGGTCTATACCTGAAGCTTGCTTCTTCCATGTACAAGGCCAAATCAGCAGGAGAAAGATTCAGGAATAGTGTTGGAAAGCAGGAGATTCATAATGTGCTCAGCAAGCCCCAAAAGTGCCTCCAGAGGCAAGAGTCCTTGCATGCCCAGAGTGGTTTTGCAGCCAGTGTTTTTGCAGCTAAAGACACTTTACCCTGGGGATGTGCTACGTAGAAGCTTGATGTTCCCTTGGGTCAAGCCGGTGTCTTTTTCTCCCTTTTCCGTATAAATTCTTCTTACTAGATCAGCCCAAACTTTCTGCTGTCCCTGAAGCCAATGGGGTTTTCTTTTTTGTGCAAAGCCAGACTTGCACTCAGCAAGGGAAAGGGCCAGCTCCGGCTGTTCTGCCAGTAGATGTCCCTGCATGCACGGCTGTGGTAGATGTGCTGCGCCTTCACTGGGAAAACTGACTTCCAACACACTGAACTTCACATCATTCCTGACAGGAATTTTTCATATGGATTATTTATTTTTTTCTCCTCTTATTTGGGCTTCTGGTGTCAAGTTTAATCAAACCCCACGAATATCAAAAGACAAAATTAAAAAGAAAGTTCATTCTTTCATTGCAAAGCACTTTTTCCACTATCAATAAATAGTTCTGTGTTTATTTATAAATGACAGGGCAACCAGAGTACTGACACCAGACAAAAACCCTGAACTGCTTTACTCTGTTCTGCATCATGCATTCAAATAACTTCCACATTTTCTCCCTTCCTTTGACTACAGCATTTTCTTGAAGAAGACGTTGCTTTGGTGCACTGAATTGAACAAAAAACAAGACCAAATGAAGCCAAATAACACTGAGTGCTGGGTCCTTGCTGCTTGGTAGAAGTAATTCGGCAATTCTGCAGATGTTGAAAGTCTCAACCTTCAGCCCATAAAGTGTCTTCTGTAATATGAGAATGTATCAGCTGGTTTTCATATCCATGTAGGTCAGTTTTTAGTCTTTTCTGCAATGCTATGTGTTCTGTATTGTACTCCTGCAATTGCATATTTGCATGCCTACTCAATTAGCGCCAGAAAGTTATCTTCAAAAGTACAAAGACTGTCACTGCTACTCTTCCTAAGAATATAGGAATGATAATTCTTAAGGAGGAAAATTACTCTTGCACAGTATTAACTTTTTTGCCCCACTGCCTGTCATTACTTGGTAGGTTTTGCTCAGTACAGGACACTGAGCAGCCTGCTCCATGCAGATCTTGGCTGGCTTAGGAGGGACAGGCAGCAGGCAGGGCTCTCACAGGCAGTGCCAGCCCCTTGGCGCATGGCAGGGCATGAGTGACCCACCCTTAGCAGCCTCTCATTCCAGCTTTGAAGCAAAGGGTAGCAAGAGGCTTCAAAAAGATGAGAGCTCCAGCCATGAGTGGGGGAATGGCTCGCTGAATGATTGGTGGAATTGAAGCATTTATTGATTTAAGAGCATTCTTTTCTTTTGCCTTGCTTTTGTCTTCTAAGGCAACTTTCTTCTGAATTTATGTCCCACATTGTCACATCAGGAGGAAAATACATGAGAAATGTTTTGTTATTTCAAATTTATCGCATATTACGTCAGCTGGCACTGTGGACTCACAATATGTAATGCTCCATAAATTATGAAAAATAAATGTTTTATGGGCTTACTACGCACTCTGTTTGAAAACCGTTGAGCTGGGGAGACTCACTGACCCCCGTACAAATTAATGTGCACATGATTTTCATTACTGCAGCTCGGATGGGAAGTTTGAACATCTTTATATATTTATTTAAGGGAAAACGAGGACAGAAGTTGCTTGAATACAGTTAGCCTTTCTGGCAAGAAGCAGGTATCATTTCACCCAGCTCATAACCTATTGCTTCCCTCACAGTCATTGTTATTCTAGGCCAAAGCTTAAGCTCAGAATGGGAACTGTGAGGATTTAGCACAAGCTTCCAGAGGTCAAATCCTGCAGTCTTTAGTCAGGCATACTAAACCTCCAAGTTGGTAGGGTTTTGTCTATGCAAGGACTGCAGTGTTTGCAGAAAATTGAAAGCAGAAGTCAGGCTTCTGCAGAAGGGAAGGCAATGAAAGGTATTTCTACCCAACTTCCCAGCTCTGCTTTCCCTGAGTGTGATGGAAAACGACAATCAGAGGGCCGTGCATCTCAGCTGTCAAGGGCCTCACCAGAAGCGAAAAGCTAAATCTCAAGGCACTGGAGATCTTAAACCTTATCGAGCACAGCAGCCTTCAGCTCCGAGCTGCAGGAATCGGAGGGAAACATCCTCACCCGCCTGCATGAGAAAGTGTGTCATCCCATTTTCTGAGGAGCAAAAGTTCACTCCAACATGTGTTGCATGGGAGGCATGTGTCTTTGTGGGGGGAAAGGGCACGGTGACGTCAGGTATGAGGAGCGGTGAAGCACTTTCAGCTGCTTTGGTTTTGCACCCGAAGATTTCAGTTGCTTGCAAACAGAGCTCAGGTGCTGCGGCTCTTCCTCTGGATGGTTTTTATACTGCAGAGATCCAGCACTGCATTTCTAATAAAGCCATCAAGAGCATAACCAGGAGCTCCCTGCATGGGTGTAAGCAATATAAGTCATTGCTTCAGAGGACGCTCTTAACTTGGGGCTGGCTGGATGGAAAAATCTTCCAAGTTATTCATTCCTAATTCAAGTCAGCTGAGGCATCAAAATGTCGAGCAGATGGACAAGATCTTTGGCTGGAGCCAGCCTGTTTTCTGCTGCTGCTAGGGCTATTGCACTCAACACTTTGAGACTTCTTAAAATCATTTTTTTCTTAAATCACTGAGCTTTTGAGAAATGAGCCTTTGTATAAGCACATTAAAAGAGATTCCTGTGTGCTTTCTAGTGTAAAAGCCCATACTCCAAGGATCCTAACCGTATGAAATTTTGCTACTTATCCTAAAACATAGTTTTTCTTCTCTTCTTTCTCTCTTCCTTTTTTTTTCATGTTACTATTAAGAATTACTGGTTTTAAAGGCTGTGGCTAGAGAATAGTCATTATTTTGGTCACTTGGCCAAGAAGACACAGTGAAACTTACTTATTTTCTTGGCAGTAGTATTTTCTCAGAACTATTAACTCCAATCCTCTGACCCCTGGGAGTCTCTGTTGGGGAAACGCAAGAAAACAGTTAATAAACAAAATACACCTCAAGTTCCTATTTTCTTTTATTTTGCTGTGATTTTTCATAGTGGAACAGAAATCCTGCCTTTGCCTCTAGTATCCAGAGGAGGGCAGTTAAACATCACGATATAGAACGTAGCTGACTTGCACCGCTGTGTAATGCTCTCCAGGAGGCAACCGATGATTGAAATTAGCTGTTCTTTGCCTATATGAAATATCAGTTAGAAATACCTGAAGAATTGAAAAAAAATGGAAGAAATTGAAAGCTTTTCAATTTAAACAACTGCTTTGTAAGTGGAGCAGGAGCAGATCTAAAAGTTTGCTTCAGCAGCTAAGGGGGAAAAAAAGAATCTTATATCCATATACGCAAGTTTCAAGTGTTTCCTTTTCATGTGTTAATCAGAATACTCAGTATATGGATGCTAATGAAAAAAAGTTCCTGATTTCTCTTTTGCTTCCTGCCCTCAACAGTCTTTAGGCTTGAGTACTGTACTCATAGTTCCGGTATGGAGAATAATTTTTAAAGGCAAATTTTCCTTTCTTGATGCCTCAGCTGTACCAGAAAAATAAGACAATTCTCAAGAACTGTGATTACAATGTAAATATAGCCATCACTGAAACTGTGACTAGTTTGGAAACATTCTCTTAGAAGAAAAGTTTAAAACAAACATTCCAATCAGAAACAGAAACCTAACCATGTTCCTCTTAAAAACGGGTCTCCTCCAACTCCTTCAGTTTATAGCACATACCCTTGGGCTATTAGAGTCCAGAAAAATCTGAAATAAAAACCACACTGTTTTCTGGGTCTGATAATGTATCATTTGGTCAAAAAAAAGAAGTTTAGGGCTTCCCAAGAAATGCAGGGTTTAGGCCTTCCTGACACATGTTGCTTCTTGTTAAAGAAAACAGTTTAGTGCATCTTTATTGTAAATATATCATCTCGGTTTCATTCTCTTTAAAAGGAATCACAGGTGGATCAAAACAGAAAGCTTCAATAATGTTTGCAATTGCAGTTGCATAGAAATATTATTGTGGTCAGGCTCCTAGTTATTCTACACATTAGTAGGGTTATTTACTTCTCAAATTTGATTTGCTTCCATGCTGCTATAGTCTAAGATCAGACACAAATCACTGCTTACATCAAAAATTAAGTTTCTGTAAGCAACTATTTTAAAATGGTTGCTTTTATGTTTACTGCCGAAGGATCTTGAGCACTCCTGCCAGAAAGGAGAGTATTTATTATCTCTCTTTTACAGATGAGGAAACTGAGACACTGTGAAATTAAAAGCTCGGGGAAATTAGTACACAGTAAATTACGGTGTGCATTTACTGTGTACTAACTGCCCTGCACGAACTCATCATGTGGACTGGCAAAGGAAAAGGATTAAACTCCTTTAAATTATCTCACATTTGCCATGGACAGACAGTTTCCATGGATCAGCTGACATGCAGCAACTTCTTAACCCGCAATGAGTTGTTCTCACAGTGAATCCCCTCGGAGGAGAGGAGCAGATTCACAGGGCTCTGTGCTGTGTGGTTAATCCCCTGCAACTTTAAGCAAGAGTTTATTAGTCGCTGATTCCCCCAGCTGGCCGGATCCTAAGTAGTTTACCCAAAAATCTCAGAAGGAAATCTCTGGCAGGATTCAAAATCAGAATTGTGCTCTCCTCACAGACTTTAAAGTAGAAGCTGAGAGTTACAAGCAAAGTATCAGGAGGAAATAAACTTTGTCCTTTTTGAAGGATGGAGTATCTGGAGGATGCTCCAAGCAGTATATGGGTTGAAGTGATGGATTAGAGTAGTGGGATCAGAAAGTGAGTCCTCACATTTAAGAGTCACTCTCATGTCTCAAGGTTTATAGTGTTAAAGCTGTTTCCAGAGCCTTACAGCAAGCCCAGCAAACCTGCAGGAGTTTGCTCTGAGAAGCCACACAGCATACATACATCCTGGGAATCACATCAGACACCTCCTCCAGCCCCATGGCTGGGTTAGGCCCATGTGTGTGTGTGTGCAGGGCCCCCTGCCAACACAGCAACCCGCTTGCCAAGTTTCCTTCTATCTTTGTCATCCAGTTCTGGAGAGCAGAGCCACTGGACATGACCACCGCAGCCCTGGTCACTGTTCCTTGGGCTTGATAGTGATCTCCGGGCTCCAGAGGCCACCAGCAAGGCTTCAGGAGTGACCTCCTTGCCTTGCAGCAAGCTGAATGGCTGTTGTTGAAATTACTTTGGCAGGAGCACTCCCCTTTGTATCCGACCCAAACTGGAGAGATGAGCATGTAGGGAGCTGGGACAAGGGTTGGCTGGTGGGAAGATAATTTGACAAGTTCATTCCACTAATAAACAAAGACATAAATGATGACACTATAAAGAAGAAGCAGGATTCTCTGGAGAAAGCCCTACAGAGACAGAATACGGAGGAGATACATTTAGATGACAGTTTTACATTACACCTCTTTGTAATACAAGTTCTATTTTAGCTTCAAGCTTGAGTCCAGTTAGAGCTGCATCAGGGCTTAGGAAACAGCATGTATTTTAATGCCTTGTGAACAGGAATAGCTGATAACTAGTACATTTAAATGTGAAAAGCTGAACTTTTCTCTGGAGGATGTATTATTATATTTTTTATGGATTTAGTCTTCATAGTTTACATTGCAACTATAGCATTCCACTGGCAGTCATTTATCTAATGACTTACATCTTTCAGGTTGTGGAAAATGCAGGATAACAGAGAAAGTGGTGGTGGTGGAGAAATTCTTTTTAATTTGCATTTCAGGGCTGATCACAGGATCATAAATATACAGAAGTTAGCACCTACCTAACATCCCTCCACTATCTTATTTCCAGAGCATTATAATATGAAAACAGTGGGATTGGGGCACTGTATACTTCAATCCCTTTCACCCCCAATCCCCAAAGTAACTCTAAATAGAGTGGGATTTGCTTCTGGTATAGCTGAAATTAAGACAAAGGGGTATGTCTGAGATTATTTTTCCCCCCCTCTGTAAAGCTTAAACTCAGCAAATGCCTGCCTGTCTGTGCTAGAGAAATGGCTTGCGTGTAATATGACAGCCATCTTTTATAGAGGCAAACCAGATTCACTGGGCTCTAATGTTGTAAAAGGAGAAGCTTTACAGGTATAATTAACCTGTGGAATGCCCTTCCACAAGATACTCTCAAAGTATTGGCACTAATATCATCTGTCTTCATAACTCAGGGCATCAGTGGCTTACTAGCAGAGATCAAGAGGCAATCTACTGTGTCCCTCCATGACGTGACTCAGTTGAATGAATGTAGAGGTCGTGGTAACTTTTGCAGGCATGGTCACTGCTGGAGTTGGAGGAGGTTTTGGCATCAAAGGGAAAAGCTGCAGTTATTTCCAGAAATGGGCAAGAGGGTGCAGCATGAGACCTGTGACAAGGACATCCCAGGCTACTGCGAAGGTCTGCAGGCACCAGGGAGTCTTGAGAAGGAGAAAGGTAGGTCATGGCAGGGGTTTGCCCATATTCTGCATCTCAGAACAGCTGAAGTTGCTAATTGGGATGGTGGACAAGTGGGGGCATCTAGTGCCTCAGTGGGCACTGCTGATTTGCAAAGGAGCAAAAAGGGAGCAAAAGCGAAGGCCTGGAAGGTTATTGTGATCCCACGGCTGGGACTGGGAGATAGTCTTGGGCCCAAAGCAATTCAGTGTTCAGCACAGTCATGCTTCTGAAGCATGTGGAAGGCAGCAGTGCCTTCATTCTGCTGAAAAAGCTCATCTCTAAAGGAGATGGCCCAGGCACCAGGGTGCATCTGGGTGTTGCTGAGTGCACATGGGGTGGGAGAAAGTACCACCAGCCCTCATCTGTTGAGCCTGGTTCATTAAAGACTCATCTATAAGGAGAGAAAAGTAGAAGCAAGGATGTGTTAATGAAAGTTCTCCAGAGAGATGATCCTTTGTCTGAGGGCAATAGTGTTTGGAGATGGCTGAATTCTGGTGCTGTGAGGACCTTCTGGAGTGGTACATGGGTCCAGAAACACTGCTTCTCAGGAGCTTTAATACCAAAATCATGGGAAACATTTGAACTCCAGATGACTTCAGACTTCAGTTGCAGTTTAGTATGATTTTAAGGCTGGCGCTTTATATATACAAAGCATATATAAATACACATACATATACAAAAAATATATATGAGTGTGTATGTGTATTTATATACATGCCTATATATAGTGGGGTTTTTATTCTGTCAGATAAGTTCAGTAGCTCTCTCTTAAGCTAGAACTGGGGGAGACTTGCAGGAAAAGGTTTGATGGAGCTGTACGAAGCACTGGGGAATTTGCATCAGAGGTTCTTCAGATGTTTCATTCAAGGGCAGCTTGTCGTCAACCTGAATATTTGATTTGAAGTCATGCTGGCTTCACATGTCAAACTACCCTGGCACTGTGTGAAAGTGGTGGGAGGAGAGACTGGAGGGGGGGAATGAGCAAGTAGGGAAGGATTTGGCTATCAAAGCAGAGGACTTAGATTCAAAAGTAATCGACAGAAGGAGATTACTTCGGCTCGTAGTCCAGACAAAGGCTCTATCCCAATAAATTAGGCCACCTCCTTGTACAAACACAAGCACCTCCCTCTGCATTACCAAGCACCTCCCTCTGCATTACCAGCTTCAAGGAGATGATGCTTTCACTTTGCTCCCAACCTGGACAAATAACAGATTTGCTAAATCCCAACTCTCAAGAATATTAATAGAAATAAGAGATTTTACCCTTTCTGGTCCTGCTTATAGCAGACTGCTTATAATGCCTTATGAATCTGCTACATATTTCAATCAATAGTTTGATTTTTCTGCCACAAACACAAACCCCATGTTAAACCAGCTGAGCAAGGAGCTGGCTGCAGAGACAGGCAGAGACATCCAAGGGGAAATGTGGGATGTGGCGTCTTGTGACTTCTAGTAAACTTGGGCATGGACCACTCTTGCCAAACCCAATCTGCCATGACTACTGCTGCATCCCACTGAACCCATAGATGCTCCTCAATGCCTGGTACTGGTTATGTATTTATTTCTGTATTGCTTATGGAGACATTCAGCTTTGACAAAGGGAAAAAGTGATTCGGCCTCCTTTGACTGAGGGAGGTTGATTTTCATTCTAGACAGAATGGCTCATTTTTACCTTTTTAGCTCCTGGAAGAGTAAAAAGTGAGAGGTCAAACCTGCATCACCATGACAACCCCTGCAGCGAGGGTTTTTGAGCAGATGAAGGGAAGTGATAATGGAGCTGAAGTTTCTGCCCGTTCTTGTAGTCACTGGGCTTTTTTGTTTTGTTTTCCCTTGTTTCTTTTCTTTAGGCCCTGTAAGGTGTGGCCCCATGCATTTTTCAGGGGCTGAAGGGTGAAACCAGTCAGTTTAAAACACTGCCATAGTCTTGTTTGAGATCAACCCTTGTCTAGCACTGCCGGGGTGCAGGTAGGCTGTATATAAACCTCTATAAAAAAGTGGATCATAAGAGCTAGTCATGGAATAACAAATACCCCTTAGATGCATCCACTACACTACTGTAGGTACAATATGCCAGCAAGTGCAGTCATGTTACCAGGTTTGCATCAAAGGGAACTGTCATCTCTGCTGTTCCTGACTGTGCCTTTGGAGTCCAAAAATAAACTCAGTAAAAGATCCTATCTCTGAGGAGAGGAAGCATTGTACTAATGGATAAATTAAAAATGGGGTAAGGGTCTAAAGAGATACACGCAGGAGGGGGTGCAGGTGAAACTGGAAGCTTATTTGAGATGCTGAGCTCATGCCCTAGTTTTCTAGACCTGCACAAGAAGGAATGTATAAGAACAGATTGCTGATAGCTGAGGTTACAGCTATGGAGCAAAACCAAGTCAAGCTGAAGATGCACAAAAAATCCCCCAAATTCTCTTCTACCTAGAAACTGAGCCTAGACCAAGGAAAAACAAGCAAAGGAGCAGATTACTTGGTTTTTTTTTTTGACGTCTCTGGTTATTCTAGGTACTTACTAAATCTGGTATTTTCTTAAAATGGGAAGCTTTCTCAGACTGTAGTATGTCTCCTTCAGCATGCAAATGTAGCACCTAGGATAGTTGTTCTCAAACCCCACCTCGAGCCTCCAGACGTTGCCCTTTGAACATTATGCCTCTTCAGAAGTTTTGCAGCATCCTTTTTAACCTTGTTATGGTTGCAACAAAAAATGGAACAGAACGAGAAATGATAACTCAGGTATTAGAATGCCAGAAAAAGTTAACTTTGCTGGAAGATTTTACCACAGTCAGACTTTAGTGAGACCTATAGTCATCAGATAGTTATGCAGAGAAGAGGAATAGGTAACACTAACAAAGTTTTGAATGGCTATAAAATCTTGAGTTGAAACTGTTCTCTGTGCCCAAATGATTAAGTTAAAGGGAGGAGTTATTAAATTTTTGCCAAGTGAGGAGTTTCTCATATCTTCTTCCAAAATGGTGAATGTGTCCCTTCTGTCAGTATGGAGCTACACAGCCAATCATCCAGACAGAAAAACTGCAAAGAAAGAGAGCAGCTATGGTCTGTCTACCACCAGATTTGAAACAATAGCTGCATCAACACATCCACCCAGTAAGAAAGGAGAGCTGGACTATTGGGATCAGCCAGCAGATAAATCAAAGTAAATCTGAGTGATAGTGATATGATGTTGCAATAATAATTCACTCCTCATGCTGGTTTAGAAGAGGAAGCCAATTCAGAGTTTCACAAGCACAATGGCCAGCACAGAGCCCTGTGGGACAATACGAAAGAGAATAATCAGTTCATATGAAAAGAAAGTCTAGGTTATCAACTACGTAAAGTACAGAGCTGGCAGAAAAAAGACAAGATAATTTCTGGAAAGGCCTTGGATTATAATCTATGCTTCAGACAACTGATTTATGAAATGCTGGACTCTTGTGTTTTAATCAGCCAATCAAAAAAAAAAAAATGTTAAATGCGAAGCATCTGTATGTCAGAGGGTTGCAGCACCATTAATTTAAACAGGACATTGGAGTACAACAGAAAATGCAATTTCATCCTTACAGCAATGGGCCAGAAATCTCAACTTTCCTATTCCTGTGGAGTGACTGGGCTCTCTTGAGTCTGACTTGAACTTTAGATATGGCCTCAGAGAGGGGCAGATTGCCTGTCTTCTGGTGCAGCTTAGGACAAACGCTTTTGGGGAGCTCATTCTTTGAGGACGAAATAATAAATGCCAATCACATTGGCATCAGACCATTTGGAGGCTTTAATTACATTGACTTGATTTTTATTCCTCACTGCAACTCTACTCAGCCATCTCCAGTCACAGTGGAGTCAATGAAACCTGATGTTGTTTTCAATTTACTGACATCGCTTTGAAAAACAGAGTCATCTCACTGTGGAAATGCTCTGAAAAACAAATTGAAGCCATTTTTTCTTCCCCAAAAGAACAATCAAGTGCCAGAGCGTTATTTTATGCTTTGCTTGCACAATATTAGGACGTAAATGATACCTGGCAATTGTGTTTTCATTGAAATTGCATCTCTAACATTGCAGGTGATTGGGCTGGAGCTCATAAACTTTTAATTTTAAGATCTTCATGACAATAGAGTGTTCAGTCTCAGGACAAAAACCAGCCTAGGAGAGGTGTATGCACTGGCACAGAAAGTGTGAATTGCCACCTGAGCTCTACAAGATCTCAATACAGTATCACCTAAAGCTTGAGAGAAGAAAACCACAAGCAACACATATTTCTCTTTCCAGAGCTGTTCCAGCATACTTTTCATCCATGAAAGACTCTGGCATGGTGAGCAAATATTGCTGTCCATGGGTTAAAGTTCAAATGCATCACTTGAGTAGATGAGTAGTTCAACCAGGGCAGAATGACTATAGCCATTTCCTTCAGGGAGTGGTGACTGTGGGGTGGGGAGAGACGTGGGTGTGTGGAGTAGGATACAGACAGCCACAGCCCTTGTACAGCAATTACCATAAAGATTAAATAAATACAATAGCCTAATTTCACATGGAAGTACACTTTAATTAAGTCTCTGCAGAACAATGAGCTGCTTCCATAAGAGCTGTGAAAATCATCACTAGGGACTGTCCGGAGGAAGAGAGAAACAAACAAGAGAAGGTCTCTTTGTATAGAAAATATGTACAGGAAGTATTTTGAAAAGCTGTTCCCAATTAATTTACCTAGGAAGAATTAACAACCAATTCCAAGCTTTTGCTCATGTTTACATAAGCTCTCTATCCCAGAGTCTCACAGTGCTTACCAGACTGAGGGAGACAATTCATTTGCAGACTAATGAAAGAGCATCACAGCTTATTGTGTGATATACACCAGTGGGCTTAGCTAGTCTAAAGTGCAGTTGCTTCTGGGATGCAAACTTGTGTAGGATAGCTAAGCTCCAGGTGCATAACAAAATATCTGTTCTTCCAACAAAGTTAATGATGCACACTCCTTATATTAACGTGATCAAGTAAAGAGCCCAGTAAGAGGGGCTAGGCAATCATCAGCTGTAAAACTGCACTCAAAAATGCATTTCCCATTATTTTCTTTATCTCCTTGTCTGGTCAGAGTTCCTAATGAACAAGAAGTACTGCACAAAAAGTAACCATTAAAATTTCTACATCAAAATTTCTACAAACTTGGCCAAGTTTGTCATTATTCTCTTCCCGAGACTGGGATGTCCAACAGGGACAACTGCTGGCGTCCCGTCAGCCACCTTATGACTTGTGATGAATTTGAGCTCAATAACATCTGCAGAACAGGTGCCTTCATTGTAAGGATTGAGTTAAGATATTCCTTAAACCCCAGCCAGATACAAATATTCACAGATAACCAGAGTAGTTGGATGAGCAGGTTGATGTTTCTGAAGAATGATTTTGCCTTGAAGCCTGCATGGGTACTGGTAAAAATTACCAATGGTCTAGGTTTTTATTTGTTGATATATTATAGTAATTTATATCATTTTTTGTTGTTGCTATACCTTTTTTTTTTTGCTTTAGAGACTGCTGACTGACAGCTTTCAGCTATGCAAAGCTCAGGCAAGTTAGACTTAGGGAAGCACATAATCACTTGATGTTCATCTTATATGGAGGTTGTAGAAGCTTTTGGTCAGGCACTCCCTTTGTTTGCTCTCTCTGTTTTTATGCAGCTAGGTAACATAGCTGGCCCCAGCTCCACAGCTGTTGTCTTGGCCATGACTGCATTGCAACCAGAAAACCATTACAACCAGACAATCAGCTCTCAGTGCATGCAAGTTTCTGCTGTCTGTTTGAAAGAGAGTTGAAGCATTTGTGGAGGTTCAATCGAAATCGGAATACAAGTGACTGAAATTGGATGTCTCTGATTATTTATACAAGTAAATCTCTGCTTCTCACAAGCTCCCAGAAATCAAATGCCAGCTCTGTATGATCATTTTTTAAAGGAGTAAATATTTGTTGAGAAATTTTAGCTGTATTAATTTTACTCTGCCTTCTGTCAGGCAGCCCTGATAGGGAAGGAGAAACTCCTGGTGTGCATCAATCAGCCTAGGGAAGAGAAACCAAAATATCTGATTACTTTGTCCATAATGTGTTACCTTCACACTGAAACCCAAACTTTTCGGGAAGCCAGACACAGCTCTTAAAATAGCTCATTTTCCCCACGCATCTGCATACCCAGCTTAAACCTTCCCCAAAATGATCCTTATTTCAACGCTAGGTACATCAGGTATAGGTATTTTAAACAAGAGATAGTTTAAGCACAGAGCTGTACATTTCCCTGTTTTCCTAACCCCCACTTGAAAGCACATCTGCTGGTAAGTGGTTTATAACTTGACAGCCAGCCACCAGTATTTTTTAACTGCTGTATAATGTTGTCAGGCCTGTTGGCCTGTTTTTCTTTTACTTTCTCTCTCTTTTTTTAAACTTTTTTCCTTTTTTTTTTTTTTGGTAACCCTTTTGCCTTCTTTTTCCCTGCTCAGACCCATTAGCAGGATGTTGTGCAATATGGTGCTTGTCATCTGTTTCAAAGACACAGTGATGAGATACAGGTATGCCAGATGGATAAACCTAGTGTGACTAATTATTGTGTATTTGCCTTTAATTATTATCATTTATTACTAGAGAAAAGACAATAGAGGTTCCCAGACTTGGAAGGGAATGTCGGAATGTCGGCAGAAGGGGAAATTTTGTCTTCTTTATCTTTTTTTTCCAAGTGACTGGCACATCAGCAAGAAAAGTTTTCTTCCTGGGGAGAAACACAAGCAAACATCAAACAAGGGGTCAACACGACCCATGCAATATTCTCCTTTCGCTGACACATACTCGAGGATCGGATTATCTCACAGGTAATAAATAGGGTTTTGTAAGTAGAGAACAACTGTTCTTCTGCCTGAACATCCATGCAGGGCATGATGAATGTGTGGATATGCTCCAGTCATCAGCATGGAGATCTACTATGCATTACAGGGTAGCCTTCTCTCTTCACTGGTCTGGTTCTGGGAGATGCATACAGCCTTGGCTTTGCCCTTTTGGCACCAAAGGAAAGGGGAGTGAGCTTGCTTGGGTATAATGAGGCGTTCAGGTGAATGGGAGATGAGATTTTCAATTCATCCATAAGCCAGATGCATATTGTCTCCTCCATGGAGAGGTGAAACCAGAAGTCCCTCACTGGCAATTTTTGAACAAATTTGGCTCAGAGTAGCAAACATGGTCAAAGGTTTCTGTGCCATCAGGCTGGGCCCTGCAGCCTTTAAATGGAATTTGCCACCATATCTGACCCTATTATACAGAATTTCTACAGTATTTGGCAAAAATGTAGATTTCTCTCTTTCGATTACTGTAATCTTATTTTCAGTTGATCCCCTCACAAACATTATAAACATGTTGCTAGAAACCAAGCATTTTAAAACAAAAGGAATATTTTTGTTGCATCTCAATAGGCATAGGACAGGCACTTTGCTCAGCTCAGGACCCACAGCCTGGCACCCTGGGTGATTTTGAAGGCCAGAAGATTGATGAGTAAACTTTCAGATATTCTATGATTCTATGTTAACACCATGGTCCTAAAAGCTGCTTTCAGGTTACAGCTGAATCAGCTACAATTTGCAAGTGCAAGTAAGATTCTGATAGCTCATAATTCTGATCTTCTTGCTTATGGGGCACTGTACTTTAATTTGGGAGCAGCTGCACTGATTTGGTGCGGAGGATTGAAGAAGAGCTTCAAACTCTAGGCTTTAAAATTCATAAGGATCTGATTTAGTACATTTTACACTGGTATTTTAGCATATGTGCTCTATGGCTAAATTGCATCATAACCTAGAGGACCAGTCATTTACATCAATCTGTCGTAGATAACACAAGACATAATCAGCATCAGCAGGCTGCTACAATATTTCTATATATAGTATTTGTCAGACAAATACATGCAAAGGCATTAAGAAAACAAAGTCCATAGATGGATGATTTGCAGACAGGAGAAATGGCTAAATTTGCCACTGTTTGCTCTGAATAGCTTACCCAGATTGCAGGCCAATTTTATTTTGGACAGAAATATTTTCCATCACATACTCTGTTAAAGTCAAAAGAGTACTATTCCTTTGGCCGCAGGATGGGCTGGGTTGTATTTTAGGATTGGCAGCTCTGACCATCTCCCTTTAACCTATTTGAACACAGTTTGATTGGGACTTGACTGAGCACTTAATAGACTGTGATTGCCTTGATTGTGGACAGCTACTTTTAAGCCAAATGCAATGCCATTATTATGCATCAAGGAAAAACTGCCCCCGATAATAAAAAAATATGGCATTAAGTTGGCAGGCTGAGAATTAAATATGCAGAATCAGCCTAATGAAATAACTTGCCTTTGGTTGCAAGTGCCTTCGTCATTCTTAAGAAGATTTAAAGCTAATCTGTCTTGGAGTTGTTTCAGTCCAATTATATTTCTGCAATTTTTTGGGCTTCCTTTTTCTTTTCAGCAGCATTATTGAGTCTTTAGTTTTTATTTTGTTATTTTTTTTGCATGTTGAGTCAACGGGAAATCAGTTCTGAACCATTCGTATGTAGAAACAAAATGCCCGTAATCCAATTTTGATCAAAATTAGTCTTTGCTTTACAGGGACCAGCCAGCCAGTGCAATTATCTCCGTACTGCACATAGTTGATAATAAACCAAAGTAAAGCTTGATTCTTTTCCCATTGCATGTGGTAGGAATGAGGCATTGTTTAGCTGGAGAACAATGTGCTGTTCCCCCAGTGTGTGACAAAGCAGGAAAATGGCAAGATGATTTTTCCCTCTACTTCTACTTTTGTTTCTCAGATGTTTATTGGTCCAAAGTAAATATTTCTTCCCACCTCCAGGTGAGTGCTTCTTTTTCCTGGAAACCTTTCTGTCTTCCTTTCCTGATGCCTTGTGTTTGAGCAGATAGCTCACTACTGCAGCACGTTTCCCAAAAGCAGTCTTGATAAGGAGAGACATATTCAGCTGTCTCCACAGCTTTTACAGCTCCTCTGCCTTCAACTTTAGTATCCATTGCCTTTTGGTTATCCACAGAAGGTGCCAAAATACATCACAAATGGGCCTCATGTCTTTTATGGTGCATGGAATTGTCCCGTATATTGTGGGATTTTGTTTTATACTGGCTTTATTGATTCCAGCTAAGTTCCTAACTGGCTTTTATACCACTTTGTCCAGCAGGAGATATACCTCAAGAAAGCCTTGTGCTTTTCTTGTGCAACATCAGCAAAAGTAGTGGCTTTGAAATGGTTGTTTACAATCAAGCAAATCTGCTCCATTCCTTCTATAAATGTTCTTCCTCCCACCACTCATTCGTTCACCATCTCCTCCTAACTACAGGACAAGCTTTCCACCATGTTAATTTTTTTCTGACATCAGTTTACTTCTCTACATTCTTAGAGTTCCTGACTGTGTTTATGTTCCTTATGACTTTCAGTGGCCATGTATTGATGCTGCTTCAGGTAGATAAGCAGTAGAGAAAAAATAAATGAGTTGAGGAACTCTGGGAACAATAGTGGTAGTTATAAGTGATGGGACAGGAGGTAGAGGACAAGAATAGTGAAAGGGGAATTGCTTGGGCCTTAAAAACACTTGGTCTTACTGCCATGGAATGTGATCATTACAGCACTTTGTTTGCTTCAAATTCACATAAAATAATAATTAGATAGAGGGATATATTGTTAGATAATCATCTTTACATTAACAACTGCCAATTGTTCCCAAAGGGGAAAGTTAACATTATTGGCAACTACCAATTTTTCCAAAAGGGGTAAGAGGAACGGTGACATATCTGTATAAGATACAATTAAATGCAATTCTCTGGTACCCTCCCAAGACACATAGCAAATATCTTCTTTTCCTTGGTGTCAGGAAGCATCGATGTCCATGGCGGAAGAATATGAATTTTTCAAAGGGATTGGGTTATCTTGCCAAGTTACCTTTATTTTCAGTTACCCCTCAGTTGCCTTCTTGTTTGTGTCTGTTCTTCTCAATGCATCTTGCAGTTTCTCGCCACTTCACCCTTTCTGTTTTCCTCACCATCTAACCTTAGAGCATTCTTCTCTCTCTTTCTCTCTGAAAACCAGCCTGCTGGTATTTTCCATGAATCCATCTGCATTGAATTATTTATAGATACAATAAAGTCCGCTTTTGTCTAATGTTTATTTTCTTTAATAACAAGAAACATGGGGAAAATGTTCCAAAGAACTGAAAAAAGACTTGACTTTTTGCGGACGCTAGGCAACAGTAGCCAAAAAGTAAGTACAAAACAAGCTGTAGGATGCTCATAAGATGCATTCTAAAAATAGTAATCTTAGAACATTGGTGTCTAATATGCTTTTTGTATTCATTATATTTCCCAAATCTAAGCCTTGGTTATAATACTGTCATCACTCTGAAGGATCTAATGGACAATGAGTTACTGTGGAGGCACCCAGGAGCAATAAACAGTTGGATTACTGCTGGTGGAGCCAGATCTCTGCTACCTGTTTTCCTTGTCCTAAGTGTTTTAAATAGGTTGTGGAGATCTCTGATCCTGGTTATTCCTGACTACTGGGTTTATCTTATATGTGGTACAAATTAGAACAAAGAACGTATCTTAATGTGTCATTGCTAGTCCTTTGTTACCTTTTACTGCTTGTTTGAATTTTCTTTTTATTACAATTTAAAGTCTTTTGCCATCTCCTTTTCCAGTGGAGAGTTTATGTTGCTCATTTGCTTCTTTCTTCCCTTCAATTATACGAGTCATGCAAGCATTTCCCCTTGAACACTTTCCAGCTCCCCCCACCCCATACCTCTCCCCTCTGTGTCCTCCCCCTCATTTACACAATTCCATTCTCCACTGTGTTTCCTGCACTACCTACACTAATTGCACTTAGCATGGATGCAGTGGGGGAGGGAGTATGGAGAGGGAGAAGGTAAAGAAAGGACTTCTGAGGAATCTGAATTGAAACTGGAGCTTTTGCATATGTGAAAGACAGAAGACATAAAATAGGCAACAGAAGGAAGGGGAGAGATGAACAGATGGAGTCCAGGTCTGGGGTGACCAGAGACAACCTCAAGGTGGAGACATGTTGGTTCTCATCTCTTTGGAGGGACCTGGAAACTGCAGAGGTGGGAGTTCTGGCCTGGTCCTTTCTCTCCATTTCATCCACTTGATGCAGAAGCCAGAGGGTAAGACTTATGGAGCATTCCTTGCCACCTCACTTGGCAAAATGTTATACAGCATATGAAACCGGTTATTTTTTAACTCACTCATTCTGTTTCCCTCTCTATTCCATACCCCTTGGCCACTTGTGCTATTGCATTTTTTTTGTCTAAAACATGTCCTTACTGGCTCTTCTCCCACTACAGAAAAAAGTAAGATGCTGACTCCAGTGTGCTGCACGTTGGGGCCACTCTTGCAGACTGGGGATGAAATCTGCCAGGAGGGCTTGCAAAGTCCCTGTGTTGCCCACAGTGTGGTTTGGTTGTGAACACTGCCTCTTTCTCAGAGCAGCTTTTAAATGTGAGTATTTGCCTCAGACACAACAAACACACACCATCACACAACCTAAAAATAAACAAGCCCTCAGAGACCAGCAGCTCCCAAAAATCAGCACTTGGTACTCTCTGAAACTTCCCTCATTTGGATTCAGAGGTACCTGGATACAGAACACTTGAGAAAGGAAAACTGCACATCTGTGGCATACACTTATTTATTTATATATTTGCCAATCTCACACCTGCCTACTTTAGCTGATCTCTAGCTATCAAATTGTGATGGAGCAGAAGTAATAAAATGCCCATAGGATAGAAAATCCTGCCTGAAGTTCTCCCACAGCTCAGCCAGACCTAAAAGATTCACAATTCAATTAAAAGAAATATAAAGTTTTTCTGTCTTCACCTTGCCATTTTTCCCTTCTTTTCTGTGTATTTCATATATCTCTCTCTATATAAATAAATACACACACACGCACGCGCATACGCACATAGACGCACAAACCCACCCCTCCCCTTTCCAATCCTTCCTTTAAGGTTTAATTTAACAATAACATTTGCGATCGGGGTCCTGAGCATCTCAAGGGCATTGCGCTTGAAATTGCACACACTCCGCACCATTTATCATAGCCTGACATGTGTCATGTTCCAGACTGCAGCTCCAAGAGGTTACAGCTCACGACTGCTCCTTTGTTGATCAGCTGCTGAGACAACTGAGGCACCTTTCTTTCTTTTTTTTCCTTCTTTCCTTCCTTCATTTTTTCCCCTTTTCTTTTCTTTATTATTAAAGCTGCATTGTCCTCTTTTCAGAAGGTTCATCCTGACACAATAGAAGAAGAAAATGAATTCTTCTCCACCCTCTGCAGTCTCCCCACCCGATCTTCATCAGCACCAATTCAGATCACATTTACACTGAGTTTGATAGGAGAGCCTCGGCTGGTTAATATTACTGCTTAATATTGACTGTAAGATGGATAAACTGTTTTCAAGGTAGTTCTCTGCTTGAGAAGAACAGGGTATGTTAACTGCTAAGGATATTGAGACAGTGGTAATGGAGTCTCAAAGTGCTTTCCTGTGGCAAAATTCAGTCTTGCCAAGCCATGAGCTTCCTCCATTGCTTAAGTCCTGCAACTGTGGGGAAATGATTTTCTCTTCTCTAGAGCTTCTGCTTCATTTATTCCACCTTTCTTCACTTGGTGCTTTGCAGAGTCCTTGCTGAGTGCAGAGCACCTGAGACTTATATGTATCTCTGCAGAAACGGTGCATAGAGCAATTCAACAAACCAGGCTGTTTATAAAGCATATTGACAATAGCCACTGAATGGCATTCATAAATCACTTGTAGATCTTACTTCTGCCAGTCTTCATCCTGCCAATCAACGTTTGTATAGGGTATGGGTACAGATGTCATTGCAACTTAGCACGTAAACGATGCAAAGTGCTGTTGGTAGAAAGAGGTGGGTTTTGAATACTGGTCTAAGATCTGAACAAAAGCAGACTTGAATTTTTCTGTTTTCTAAAGAAGATTGGCATATCAATTGAGCTAATCTTTTCTTTTTTAGCTATTTATAATGAAGAGGACTTGAAGGCAAGAAATGCTGGACTGGAGCCCATTTCTAACCTTTTCCACTTCATTTTTGTCTTCTGAAACACTAAGCCTGAATGTACAGGTCCCAGAGTCTGTGTTTTGGAATGATACTTGATCTTTCATATTCCTATACCCCTCAGCTCTAAATCATGTGGTGGTCATCACCACCTGTTAGCATTAAGCACAGCCTTTGCAGACACAGTTGGAGTTGTCTTACTTTCTCTCATACTCTCAGCTCTTGTCGACGGGTATTTTCAGAGGTTTCCTTGGTTTAATTAATCAGAAGTGTCAGATGGGAAGGCTCAAATTCTACCACTATGTGTGTCACATGTCTATTAGATTCACAAATGGAGCATTTTCTTGCCACTGGCCAGCAAGATTTCACACTCTATCCTTCATTATATGTTTGGCGCAGCCACTCATCCTTGAACCTCTTTGCCTCCAAGTTCAGCAAGCTTCCCTTTAGCCGTTAAACCAGAATACTGCTTTGCTGGCTGAAGGATGGCTCATTTTCTCCCCATTTCTCCAGGAAAGTCCAGTTTCATGGACTTAGCTGAATAATCCTATATTGACAGAATCCTCTCTGAGCTGCTTCTGGGCTCAACATGGAACCAGCTCCCCATGATGCACACTCCTCTTGTATTGCTGCTTGTGTTCCTGACCTTGACTCATGCTTGATCCCTGCCCTTCCTCTCTGCCAGCACGGAGGCACCTGCCCGGCTCTCAGGGATGATGTAGTGCTACCAGCTGCGATGCAGTAAAGCAACGGTGGGACTCGGCCAAATTCCAGTCACATAACTCTCCCTGTCCTGGAGAATGTGACCACCTGCGCAGTCTTGCCTTCCCTCACGCTGAAGGATGAAGGTTTAGCAAAAGTAGGACAGAGCACAGCATAAAGGCAGACATTGCCATAACTGCTGCTACTCAATCAGTTTGCTACCCTAATGTGCAGTTTTGAATGAATAGAATGGCTCCCCCCTAATGGAACGTACTGAGGGTATTTAAGAGAGCTTAAACCATGTTATTTATGGAGGGGAACTGCCCAGGGTGCGCCTGTGTCTCACTCACTCTTTTTTAAGACAGCTGCTCCCATGAAAGCTACTATGGTGTTTTAATTCCTAGCTCCAGACCCCACAGGGTCCACTCTAGGCCCCAGCAGTTTTAAATGGAAGATGAGTAATTTTAAGGGTATTTTGTGGATTTAGTAAGGAGGAAGTAAGCAGGCTGCACAAACGGATAAAAAGAAGAGTGTACACTGCCATCAAAGCTAAAAATAGAAAAGCCCTTCAGCTTTTCCCCTCCAACAAGCGATAGTCTCATCCTAATATTGCTCAGAAATGGTGTCTATTTAGGCTGGGTGTGGAAAGGATACACAGATACTTTGAGCATAATAGAAAAGCATCAAGGTAAGCAGCCCACACGGGAATCAGGCAAGCAGTCAGCGCTTCAGCTGAGACCATCCTCTGAATATCTCAACCATGAAGTAGTGCTAAGAGAGGATTCAGAACATCCCTGTGGAAGGAAATATGACTAGAGCAGCCTCTATTTATTGGGATGGCACTGGGGGATGCTGGAAATAAATTAGCTCCTCGGATATAGAGAATAAAAGTAGCCTTGGGTCTCTGTACTAATAAGAAATGGAGATAACCACCAAGCCAAGCAACATACAAATAAGAGGACAACCAATAATGACTTAAAAGTATTTAAATGCAATCAAGCAGAGCTGCCTGAGATACCAGAGGAAAGAATAATGCCATGTGTACAGTAGACACAATGTAGATTACAATTTATAACAGGATACGGGATGGAGCCAGCACTTGATTAGGAGACCATGTTACAAATTTTTCAGCATATGTCCTCTGTTTTTCTTTGCCTTGGCATAAAAGGCTGGGCACTGCTGGTAAGTAAATCAGATCGTCAGAAAATGCCCATGTTGATGAGAATTGCAGGATCCAAGGAAATTGACTTGTATTTTAGGCAATTCTGCCATATCCATTCCTTGCCCAGAGCTGTCAACTGGGAGAGTTGTGCCTGCCTGCAGCCTTAATCAGAGACAAAAATTATCCCTAGTTCATGAATATGTTTATGATGAAGATATGTCAGTGGTAGTGAATAGCTTCTCCGCATACAGTTCTGCACATCTTACACTAAAACATGTCATATACTGAAATGTCTCATTCTCCAAACAGCACCTTCATACTCAACTCATTGTCTAGACACTGACAGAGCCTGGGCAAGAAGTCTTCCAGAATGAGAATACAAGAAGCTTCTGCTGATGAGCTTCCAGGGCCTTAATACTTGTGTGTTTTGGCCACCATTCTCCTGATTGCCAGGAAAGAGCTCAAGAGGGAAGTTTCCACTCAGCCTAATCACAAAGGCTGCTGGGGCTTCTCCAATCTTCTGTGTCTCGAAGCTTGATCTCCCTTCAGGATGTGTTCACTGTCACTGTTTAGACCCAGTGCTTCAGCATGGCTCTTGACTGTTAAGGCCAGTAAGTCATGCTCTCCAGTGGGATGGGGGAAGCCTGTGATGTGCTATTTGTTGTTGATATTCAGGCTATGATAACAGGAAGCAGTCTTCATTAATAGGGTAATCCTTTCTAAATGCCTTTTCCATGTCTGTCTGGTAACACCATGACCCTCAGAGTATCCTAAATTAAAGAAAGCGATACCAGAACAACAGCAAAACAAGGAATGTAAATGACACAGGAACAAAACGGGAGCAAATGGCTGACAAGGGATGTTTCTGTTTTTCACGGGGTTATTTTGGCTGCTTTGCTTGTCAAAATCCCCCTAGAAAAGAGAAAAAGCACAAGTAGCTAAATGAAGGCTCCATGCAGGGCAGGAGCTTGCTGGATTCCAATGTGCATACCAGTGTGGGTGTATTTGTGTGTGTAAGGTGGAGAGGAGTGAAGCTTGTCATTGTGTTTTCTTTTCTAGACAGGCATAAACACCCTTGTTTATTTCCAGCATGCCATCTAAATTCAAAATTAGCATAAGCTGATGATGTTAATTGATTTATATGCATGCAGGCAGTTCTTTATCAAAGGTAGATGTACATAAGGTCGCTCCCCTAAGGGTCTCCAGGGAACAAGTACCCATCTGAGATAATACTGAGATTGGCATAGTTGGGTATATGACTACTTCCAAGTATGAAGAAATTGAGTTCTTTGTCATTAACAGAAAAATAATTTTCCTATTGATATTGTAATTCTCCTTTTAATAAAGGCTGTCCTCACTGAGGTATAGGAAAGTGCCCTCCAGGTCCACCAAGGGGTGACCCAGGCTGCAGCTGGCAGGCTGGCTGTCTTCCCAGAGAAGAGAAAAGTCGTGTCGAATTGGCCATCTGAGCAAGGCTCTAGGAATTTTGTTCTCTTCAGGTCAATGTATGGCAGCTATTGTGGAAATACCAGAACACTTCCTCACAGGAGGTCAGTGATGACACTGAGACTGTGGGGACTGACTGGGAGTTCTCTGCTTTCTAAGGAAATTTCAGGAAAATATTTGCTCAGAGCTGTGCCAAGAGCAAAGTCAGAAGAGGGCCTTGGCTTGCAAGTGCTAAAGGAGGGAAAATATATCTCCTCTTGCACTGCCACCACCTCAGAAGGGAGGAAAGGAGAGGAGACAGTCACTAAAATACTGCACAAAAAATGTCTTACTAGTGCTATTGGTTTACACCATCTATTTTTAAAAACTTAATTTTGGCTGAGCATAAAAATAGGTTCATCTGAAGCAACAATAAATTCCTAGTTTTTTTCCCCTTTTTTTCATTTTTTTTTCCTTGGGTAATTTTGGAGCGTCCAGGTATGAAATCTGTCTAAAATAAAGCATCTTCTTTTTGTAAGCAAACCTCCCATAGCTGGCAAATTGGGAATTTTGTCCTCCCTAATGGGACCTGCAGTATCTGATGGCTCTCTGACTATAGGAGCTCAATGAGGCCACCTTTACACTAAACAATTCTCACACATCAGAGGCCATTCCTTTGAATTCAATGGCTTTACTGTTGTTTAGGAAGGATATTGGAGTATTAGTCTTAAATCATACCTTCCAGGTGATAAGCAGCAATGAATGGAAAAGGAAGTAGGAGGCTCATAGGATTTAGGGAGTTTCTTTTGAAAAAGGAACCCACCCTGCTGCTGATGGCCAGATGATCACATGCACCTTGAAATGCTCAAATAAAGCAGGATGTAAAGCTGTTAGCAGTGGTTCATGGCAACAGACTATCTCCTGTCAAGGCAAAACAGGTTAGGTAAACTTTCCAGGCTTTTGGAGGTGAATCTTTTCATTTGTGCACAGCCCTTGTTTGACCCAACTATTTCACATCATTACCAATTGTTTTGTTCGCACATATCAAACTTCCTTCTTGTGCTTTATTGGTTTCTGCTCTTGCTGACCTCTTCCAGCAGTTTACTTTCTAACATCCTGAAAGCTTCATCGTGACCTCACCTATGGCTGAGATTAAAAGGTAAAAAAGAGAAAGAGTGAACATAACAGGAGAGAAAACAGAAGGGCTTTTGGCAGCAGCCTGGTGACACCCTGGGGGAAGTGAAATGGGATGGGTAACCACCTGGAATAATGGCAAGGAGGGGGAAAGAGAGAAGAAACTCAAACAGCAGGGCCTGAGCAAGAGGATTAGAGGAAATAGCAAGCTGAGCAGATCTCAGGAGGGTAAAAAGGCAGAAAGTCTATCTGTCCATCACCTCTCTGTGTCACAGAGAAATGTTGAGACCTGTTAAAATAGAAAATGGCTCATTTAAATTACAACACCGGGCCCAGATATTTTGTATCCTGTGTCAGCTCCCCTTCTGGAGTAAAAGTCTGTACAAGACTGCAGGGGACAGAGGGAAAGTAAGAAGATGTCAGCCTGGCTGAGGCACACACAGGCTGAACCCAGAGCTTTCTGCCTCCTCTATTCTGGGGACTCACAGCAGGTTTATGTTTAGGCTGCCTAAGCTGAGCATTGCTGCCATTGGTGGAGGATAAACATTATATACAGCATAGGGAGGTTGAGATCTGGGAGCCTGGCTCCATTCTGAACAGGACTGACAATGGAAACATTCAGTACTGATGCCAGGAAACATCATAAGACTCATTTGCTATCATAAAAAGAAAAAGAAATGTTTTTGACAAAGTATTGACAAAAACATTGGACAAAAGCATAATGTTTTGCTTGGGTTTATTATTTAAAAAAATAATAATTCTCTAGTATAATAGAAAATTAAAATGTAAAGCCAAATATTGTTGTGTCCCCTCAAAGAGCTGGCACGGGTTCTTTAGCACAGTCAGAAGCTTTCTTGCAGTTTTCATCCAAAAAGAAGTAGTGTCAAAATCAGCTTGGTATTATCAAGTCTTTCAGTGTTGATGGAACCACCTAACAGTCAGGATATGTATGGCTATCTCTGCCTCTTACAATGGAGCCTGACCTCCAGGTGTTCATCTTTAAGGCTATTATCTAAATTTGAGGAATTCAGGGTTTGTTTTAGGCTTACAGTACCATGAAATACCATAAAGTTCCGTGACGCTTGGATTAGGTTTTGACAAATATGAGCAAAATATTGAAATGTAATGTGAAAACAGAAGGAATTCCAGGAAAGAGCAACTGGAAGTCTGTTTTGTGAAAATAGTAAATATGTGGCTGCAACTGCAGCTGTAGGAAGGCTCCTACTGAAAAATACTATGTAAAATTCAAACAAGCTTGGTTTGAAAAATATAAGAATATGTGATCTGCACTCTTTTATGCATTAAGTATTTATACGTCTTTCTGCCTACTTCTGCTGTTTTTTATAATGCTAATGAAGAATTAAATTGCTAGGTCTTCAGACTAATAACCCTCATCAAGCCCATTTTAACAGTTCCTTCCCAGCCTTTCCAAATCACTGCCTTGTGTTTAGGGTAAAGAATTTTAGCTTCTGTTTCTGCCTTTAGTATTCTCTTAGATTTGAGAAATGCAATGCTATGTCCCAGAGTACACAAAGCTTCACTTTAGTGTCCTTGACATCTTTGGTCCTCTTTGTGGCTATCTCATAATTCATGCAAGTGATGCCACACAACTGTAAGTTTTTCATGAGGTCATAAAATTGATTTATAGAGATTTCCCCATAATCTCCAAGCAAATTAAAGAAGGTTGATGGAGCTGTGCAACTCATTGTTGCCTCAACAATGGTCTCATTCAGAAATGACACTGAAGAAGATTGAGGTATTAAGATATCAAGAATGTCCTTAAGAAGCCTGGTTTGTCTATAAAAAATGTGATGCCTACAAACCAAGAAGGATTGTTTACTCTATAAACTTCGTTGATTTTACTGATAGTATCCACTTTAAGATTAGCCATATAATTTCTTCCTTCACTTTCTCCTTCCAAATGGAAAAGTCCAATTAATCCATTACAGTTCAGCACTTGGGGAAATAATCTGAGGCTAATCTGCTTTCCTTTCTGAGATATTTGAAATTTAAGATTATCCATTCTTCAAACAGTGGGTTGCTTTGCTTTTGGGCTTTTAAAGTAATTTTACAATGAAAGAAATACTCCAATAAAGGAAAATTCCAATTCCAAAATTCCAATAAATAAAATTCTACACATACACACATATATTATATATAAACCTACATATGTCAAACTGTATATATGTATATATAAAATTATGGGAATTTATATGCATATGAACTATTTAAAACATGCATCTATAAAAATTGAACACAAACATGAAGCTACTCTATTTCCAAACTATTAAAAGTGAGCATTTCAGAACTGTGTGAACTTTATTCTTCCATCTTTGCTTCTGAAGCTGTTCATGAGGTGCTTACATTTTGACAGAACTTATAGGCCAAGAGAATGAGCTTTCACTAAGCTGCCTCCAAATTCAATATATGCCCTGTGTCAAACTTAGAGAAAGCTTGGATATAGTTCTAACCTCTGTGGCTGGGGCTGAGTGCCAATTATGCTGCACCTGATGGCATATAACTGTCTTTTTCCTTCTGTGAATATCACTTTTCCAGTTAAAATCTTCCAGATAGCTTGCAAACTGTTTGTTACTATTGCTCTATACTGGAAAGTAACCTTGAAAACATTTCTCCCTGGTAGTAATCAAGGTGATTCTTCCATCCTTTCTCAAAAATGGCAGTATATCATTTCTATCTTTCCTCCTCAAACTCTCCCCAACAGGCTTCTTAGGACCTTTTAAGGTAGCTGTTATCCTTTTTATTTTCTTATTATTTGATTATTTCATCTCAAACTTCACAGGGAGATGACTATCTCCCAGATGCATGAAAACAGCAATAAGTGTTTTATATGTATGTTCTAAAGCATTTGATGCAATCTGTACTATGATTATACATAAATAATCTTTTTAAAAATCACATTTTTGATGGAATAAGTGGGCCTTTTAGAAGAAAAAGTCCACAAAGATCATACAGAAACCAAGAGAGTTCTAAGGGTGAGAAATTCAAGTACTTTAAAGAGTTTTGAAATATAAATGGGGAAATGTAAACATTATAAGAATAAGTTTTGTTATTAGAATTATGAATTTACTACTAGAATTGTGAATTTATCCTTAGAATGGTTTCTTGAGCAGCTTAAAAGTGCTAAGGAAGGTATTGGCTAAATTCTGACATCCTAATTTTGACCCTTATTAACACTATCATTATTATTGTCATTTTAGTACTGACAAACCTCATTTTCTCATGGTATTCCTTAAAGCCTCAGCTGTTGGCATCAGGTGATCATTGGGAATATTTCTTTTATTCAAATATAACTTCTTAGTTTTCCTAGTTGTAGATAGAAGTTCAAAATCATATTTTTGAGTGCAACTCAAACCATCTGATTTTATGTAACTCTATCAGATGAGTCAAAGTACAAAATGTGCAAAAAACAGTCACTGTGAAACATCGAAGCTGCCCTAAAGGTCCCAACATTTAATTTAAACTAACTCCATTGTTGCTAGTGCCAGCAATTACAATAAGCCTGGCATTCCTTGTTACCCTGTGAAATTACCTGCAAGGCCTTTTCATATTGTTTCCATGCTGTTGTTTTCATGCTCAGTAGAGCATTAAGAGCCAATGATGGGCAGCTCTTGTGTTAGTCTATGACTTGTGGGGCATTTTCCTTTGGATGCTATTGAAAATCCTCAAGGTGTTTATTGACAAATGTTTCCTGTGGGCCATTATAATAGAGAACTCTCCTTTCTGCCTGCTCCCCAGTTCCTGCAAAGCCCATCTGCTCCACATCTAGGCATGCTGTTTCGAAAAATAAATATATTTTTTCTCAGTACCCTCTGTAATATGCCTTCAACAGAAGCTATGGATCAAGTATGCTTCTAGACCAAAGGCACTCAGTCCTCCAGCTTTGAGCAGTGCACTGCCATTTCCCCTCCATTTGTTTCTACAGTGCTGACTATGTGTGCGGTCATCCATAAGGGTGCTGAGATACCCTGGAGAGAGAAGGAATAGCTGTAGCTATTTTTCATTATTATATACTTCACTTTGTAATAAATGAGATCCATAGCATGTGAACACTGGTCTTGTAGATCATCATATCAGCAAGCACAAGGAACCTTCTGTGCCACAAAGTTAAATAAAATAAAGTAAGCCTGAGAAAAATAGTCTGGTGAGACAGTGGAGTGCTCAGGACTGTACAGTGTATCCTCACAGACTGAGAATGACCTTAGGACTTGCAGTAGCTAGCGAATAATTAGTTTTAAAGCTAAGGCTATGGTTTGTATTTCTATCTCATTGTTATCTTTATATACATAGAGAGTAGAGACTTACAGACTTGCATTTCCATTGTCTTTCAGATGTCTTGTGGATAACAGAGACCTGCAATCAACTTGTGATCTGAAAAGGATATAACAGTACTAGCAGTAGGACTTATGCTCAGTGCTCATGATAATGGTAAGTGTTGAGTGTCTATATGGAACAGACCTGCTCAGATGTAGTATTTTAAGACCAAGCTTATAACAAATCTAGGTTTTGCAAAACCTCCATGGGCTTACAGGCAGGGTATCTGTGTCATGGCACAGCAGGGTTGGATGGTGCTGCTGAGAGCCTAAAGTGAATTTCTAACCTATACGATCGGTTCCTTACAGTTATGGCCACTCTGGTGTATGAGTTTTGAATATGGGGAAACAGCTGGAAAGTCAGACTTCCCCATGAGGACAGTGTATGGAGTCTGGGATTCCACAGAAAGAAAAGAGCTAGAATAAAATCTTCCACATTGAGGACTTCTAGGGGTGAGGACTTTACCTTGCAGTTTATTTGGCATCTTAACATTGCAAAATCACACGCAAAAATTTACACACATATACTGTTCTCCTGTTTCAAAATACAGTGGTTTTCTTCACTGTTTGCCTTGAAGTGAGTTGAGAGAATTCTGGTTTGGTTAAACTTTCTGCCTCTCAGATAAAAAACAGCAGCAATTTTCTGCTTGAATTTCTCTGTGACTAAATCCATTGATCATCCTTTCTCACTGTGAGTGAGGAGTGTGTTTTCCCTTTAATAACTCCTATCCTTCTCCCTGAATATTTTTTTCTCTCCCCTTCGCTTGTTTGTGTTGTGTTGGTCAGTCCACTGCACTATTCCTCCGAGAGACAGAGAGAGCGCAAAATTGAAGTTATTTTATGCTTGGTCTCCCTCGGTCCCAATTTTCAAATCTTCATGTCAATTTTCACACATCAGTGTCATATGGTGAATGCTATGGAAATTTCAGTGGGGTCCTTGGGAGGCAATTCATACATGACCCCCTATTCCCTCCCCCAACCAGGCTGTAGCCCCTGCCTTTACAAAGAATAAGTGGATTTATAATTAATATGGATTTAAAACTATAACTACATTTGGAAATTTTCCCGTTGTTTGTCTCTTTTACAACATGACATGACTTCAAAGTATTACAAGCTCTGTCCCTCTCTTCCCCACCTCCACCCCCAAATAAATTAGCTCATGTTAAATTAGCCAAAACTGCAGCATGTTGAAAGGAGAGATCAAGTCACTATTAATTTTACTTTGTTTCCTAAAAGTTATGTGCAAGAAGGTTTGCCATGCAACTAATTTGGTAAACACAAGCTAGCAAATGCACTTATTGCCACATACCTTGGTGAATCAGAAGACTAGCAGAAAATGAAACATGGTATGTTTTCGATGGGTAATTATATCTTCTCATAAACTAGTGAACACACATTGCCACAAGAGTCCTTGGTGAGTAAAATACTAGCAACAGATGCAGAAGCTTAGCTGACACCATCCGAGCATTTCAATCATTGACCTTAAAATTGCCCCCTGACATCAGAAAGTGGTACACGAGGCCTACTGCATTTCACAGTGCTAATTATTCTCTCTATGGGGGGGAAAGGAATGACAAATTGTTCAGATTATGTAAAAGCATCTTAAAACTTACTCATTCATGAAGAGACCTAAACTGCCCCTGATCCCCATTCTTTTGGTTTTGCTTAAGGAGGATACCAATGTATCACAAGTACTTGCTTCTCTGAATGACCTACCAGTGGTGCCTAAAGATTTTCTAACACAGAGAGCCATTGTTTTAGGGTTTTTTTTTTTTTTATCCCTCAGTCACTCAATGTCATTCACCTCATCCTTGTCTGATTTTTCAGATTTGGAAAACTGTCTTAGTCCACTGGTAGTGGGATGTTTGAGGGAATTTTTCTTCTGAAAACTCTGGGGATCAGGTTTGGACTTTGCAATGCAACATCTCATCCAGGAGATGTAGAAATCAGAATCACATCATCCTCCAGTTTGTTTAACTTGCTTCAAAGCCAACTGGAATGTGTACCACATTGAAAACTTCCACCAAGCTCCCTTCCCTGGTGGTTTTGTGATCAGTCTCTGGATGGGAGAGCATTATCAGAACTGTTATCCTCCTTTGATCTCACCAGAGGGAAATGAACTGGATGAACTCTGCCATGCCACAGAGACCAGACAATGCTCTCAACAGGGTGTGCAGGCAACAGCACACTGTGGCTTGAAGAAGTTTTCCTAACATGATCCTTGAAAGGACTGTTGTTTGGCATGCTGCCACTGTACTGCTGGCTGCAGTCTTATTGCATCTCCCAGTCTAAGGCAGGGTAGTCCAGGTGGGGTCCTGAAAGACAGCTCAAGAGGGGGAGAAGAACATCCTACAGGTCCTGGGGCTGCCTGTTCTCTTGAGGTGCTGTTTTCTCTGGAGGCACTACTCAGCCAGTGTTAGAGAGATCCTTTGGGATACTGAGGTCTGAAGTCCTCAGTAATGTAATGTAGTGTAACGCTGAAAGCTGTAGGAAGCTTTTACCATAAACCAGGTGGTAACCTCAGTTTTATGCCTTGCTAGGGAAGGTAGTCTTCAAGCAGTGACCAAGATTGTCTCAGTTTATCAAGGATATACCCATAGCGCTGTTATAATGAGTCTTCTGGTGGTGGATGAGGTGCGGACTCTGGGGCAACTTTGTACCATAGGATCACCAGTTAAAATCTGCAAACCCTGCTGCTGTCACCAGAGACACTGAATATCTGCCTGTATCTAGGGTTAAATCACTTGAGGCATATGCATTGCTGGAGAAGTCTTTCCTACACTGCTGTAGCCGACAGAAGGATAGAGCCCTTAGCTATATTGTATATCCTGCAAAGGCAAGGGCAATCCACCAAAACACAGCACTATAGCACATAACTCAGAGTGGGCATGTGCCACTGTTGTGTGTGCAGCTGGGTATGTGAGAGGCAAAGATTAGATATATCAGTAAACATGTGAGAGATGAGACTGGAGAGATAATTCCCGGAAAGTACAGCCACCACCAGAAACTCTGTCTTGCCAGCTGGAGGGTTTTGCTCTGCTGGTGCTTCTTTTAACTTGACAGCTCAACTCTTAGCCCAGCTCATAGTCACGGCCTATAAATTTAATTACAATGGGGGTAGGGGAGGAACAAGCCTGTACGGCACTTGGCACAGTGCTGAAAATAACCAGCATTAATACCTTTGACATTGAAGCACCTGCTAAGGGCACAAGCCACTGTACAGCTGACCGACACTTCTATGAAGACAGGATGTGTCACTTCTCTTGTCCTCCAAATGTGCAGCCCACCCTGATAAACTAGGGAATCTGAGGCTCTGCATTCATACAGCACCACAAGGCAGCATTTCACTCTGGAGTAATCAGAGAGGGATGTTCAGCATCCCTGGCCATGTGAAAAAGGAGCGGCTCAGCCAGCGTGCCTCATGGATTTCATTTTTCTCTTTCTGATATAGTGGGCTATTTCCCGTGTTCGCAACTAAGCACCGCACTGCAGCCAGCCGTGAACATTTCTGTTGGCCCAGATGGCCTCTTGCTTTAATACTATTCTTGGGGCTTTTCCTGGGTAAAGTAGTGAAGTAAACAGATTGGAACTTTGCTCAGACATATATATTTAATTGTGTGCTGACTTTCTGCTAGGGAAATATAATAGACCCATCACTTCAGGCAGAAAATTCCCAGCAACAGGTTAGAGATTTCCCCACTTCTGGTGCTTTTTCAGATGTAACAGCTCTCACACAGGTACTGACACCTTGACAGAGATTGAACCTTTTGTGCCATTTCTGCTTACATCTAGGCAGGAAGAAAGCAATTCAAGGACTTGAGGGGTATTCAGCCTTTTTCCTATGTGCTCTGCAGGGACCTACTTGGGATCATGGCTTTGAGTTGTACTGTTTGGGGATCTCCCAGCTGAGAAAAGAAAGCCCCTGAGCTCCTCTCACAGAGTCCAGTGGAGAGAGAGTGTTAGAATGCAAATGAAAAAGGGACCAAAACTGACCTTTCTACTACTGGAAAAGGCACTGATGCTGCTGCTAGAAATAGTTCTATGAAGTGTGAGTTGATTTTCTCTTTTAAATTGCTGTTGAATGTAAACCCATTTTAGTTCATATCAAGTTAAATTCAAATCAAAAATCAGATTTAACTCCCCCTCCCCAAAATTTGAGGGTATTTTCATAGCCTTTGGGGAAGGGCTCAGTGGACCTGTCCTTAACTTGGGGAAAAGTCTACTAGTGTCTTGCAATCATCTTCATCACTCCCTTTCTTTTTAGAGTCCCTCTGCCATGCACTACGCTGCCATGCTATATCCTTCTGATCTGAAACCCCGTAACAGCCACAATTGCTCAGGCCTGAGCTATAACCAGCCCACCCAGCTGCTGAGCAGGGCAACATACCAAACAAAAGGGGTGTCTTTGCATAAACCATGCAAGATCTCAGAGGGCAAGACAAAATACAGTTTAAACATGCTATTGAGACATGCAGCATTCGACCTATTCAGACTTAACAAATGCCTTCAGGAGATCAGACTACCAAGCAGCACAAGTATAGTTGTGACTATGCAGCAGCCCATAATGCAACAGCTCTGATGTGAAGTTATTACCGGAGGCACAGTGTTGATACCTGTGTTAAGCCTCTGAGCATTGCCCAGTGTGAACTATGTGTTTCCACAAGACTGAGCAGACCCAGACAGAGCTGATTGCTCTTGCAGTTAATAAAAAGCACTGTGCTTTCTCTCTTGACAATCCCGACACCTGAGTGCTTCCTACGTATGACAGTTAGCACATTCTGGTTGCTCAGTGGCCTGTGAGAAATGAGCCTCTTCTCAATTTAGTTCCTATCATCAGACAAGCCGTACACACAATAAAAAACACACCTTGACAGTCAGCCCCCAAAGTAGCCCGAGGGACTGAGGGTCTGGACTTCCCTTTCTCTCATACGCAAAGCCCATAAAACCAATACAATTTATTGGGATGGATTCTGCTCCCTACTACCTTCAGGTAAATCAGGGTAACTCCGCTGAGGTCAAAGGAGTCACTCTGGTTCAGTGTCAAAGTGCAGAATAGCCTAGAGGAGTGGAACCTTTCCTGACCCCACCACGTTTCTTCTATAGATGGAGCTTGTCAAAGCTGTCCTGACTTGTGCTGACAGCCGTGGCCTGTCACAAGGTACCTGCAATCAGGACAAGGTAAAAGCACTGCCCCTGCTTGCTAACTGAGCATTTGGTCCAGTGTCTGGGCTTCATACAGCAAAGAGCTTCAGGACGTGTATGATCTTCCTTCCCAGGACAGTGAGAAAGGCACAGGGCAGAGGGGCTGATGGTCTGGGGCAGGACTGGGTGAACACTGCAACAGGCTTTGCTCCAGCCCAGCTCATCAGGTCACATCAAACAGAGCTAATATAAATGTCAGTGTGCCGCTTTCAGTTGTGAAATCTCTGTTTGTTGTAATGCAGTTCATTTTCAGTCTTCCAGCTCTACGGATTCTATCAGCTGACATGTCTGGCTGGTATCCTCTGCCAAAAATACACACACTCTCAACATGTCTTAGGAGTTGTTCCCCCCCCCCCCCGGTGACATACTCATGTCAAATTTCTTCCTGGCTCTGCGAGACACAAGACTGTCCACACCTACCAGATAATGAGTTTAACATTTCAAGGACAGAAGCTCTCAATCTGAGAGAGACACAGGGTGGATTTGCAGGCCTGCCTTGGGGTAGGTGCCAAAGGTGGCAGTGCTCTTTTAAGTTTCTTGGCATGCTCTCTTTTAAGATAATCAGAATCAGCAGAAACAGATGATGTATGGCTCAGAGTACCATCAGTATTATTGTTACAGTTAAATATTGTGTTATTAGCAGCAGCTTAAATTCTTTCATTGTTCCTTGCTTTTAGAATAAATTCAATGACCTTTTTCAGGTCAAGCTGGAGCTGGGATCTATTCTGTTCCCTGGATCATCCTCAGAGTTGTCCCATCTTGGCCATTTGTCAGTACAGTTATCAGGTCTACTCCAGCTTCACTTTCTCCTCCACACGTAATTTCTCCCCTCTCTGCTGGTGATGCTCTTTTCCTCATCTCCATCCTTTGGTCCTCATTTCTCACATCTTCCAAATGCATTTTTTACTTCTTCCTCAACTTTCCCCTCTTTGTCTTTGTTTAGAGCAATGTACAGGCTCTTGCTGATTTGTCTGAAGAAAGAAAGGAATCAGGTTGGGTTTTCCTTCTTTTCCTCTCCAATCAAAGTCACAAACAATTTTCTTATGTTCTTGCCCTTATAACCCAGAACTCAAATTTCATCTCTTGATCTTCATTTTCCCCTCTCATTTCCTTTTTCATAATACTCAGCCTTTCACTGCTCTCTTTTCTCCAGCTTTCATAATACAATGCTTTATTCCTTTCATTAGTAAGCACCTCTCTTTGTCTTAGCCTATCTGGAAACCTTGCTATACGAAATACCTAGTCTTGCTCAATGTGCTTTCTCTACCTTCTCTGTTCTATGTATCAAATCTTAGATCCTTCTGAAATAGCTCTCAACAAAACCTTTCTATATTTCTTGGCCAAAACTCAACAGCAGTATGCCAGCCCCAGCCTCTTGACCCATCAACAGTTTTCAGTATTATTGCTTACTCTTTGAAATCTGTTCTGAGTATCTGTGACTCAGTCCTCTACTGATGTTGCTCTTGTTGACTGAAGGCTCCTCATCATCTCCCCACCCTCCAATTTTCTGTTGGCTTCACAAATACTGATCCTTAGTCTCTTCCTCTTCTGCTCCCTGCATCAGACAACCTTATCTGCAGATACAAACTCAGGTGTCACTGCTATGACAGTGATACAGAAGTCGACTTCAGACTTCCCTGCTGTCTTTGATGTTTACTCACTCATGGTGAGCCATCATCTTAAGCTGACCATGAATTTCCAATTTCCACACTACAAAATCCTGCCCCTTTGTCTCTCCTCTTTTTATCATGACCTGGGGGCCCCCACTTACTAAGACTTCTAAGGTAAGCAATTTCTTCAGCTTGCTCACCTCCCTCTATTTCATTACATACAGAATGTGTCTATGACTTTCTGAATTTTATTTATAGCGAACAAAAAAGACGCTGAATTTCCTGGTCCTCCACACAGCTGAAACTTACAAAGGCTCAGAATGACTTGCAT
The DNA here is from genome assembly GCA_032466535.1 of Forpus xanthops. Classification (NCBI taxonomy): domain Eukaryota; kingdom Metazoa; phylum Chordata; class Aves; order Psittaciformes; family Psittacidae; genus Forpus; species Forpus xanthops. The sequence goes on along the minus strand of JASSUY010054730.1, from coordinate 72,349 downwards.
TTTATGTGTGGAAACATCCTTTTTTCTGGACAAATTGGATCACATCCCAGCTTTTCAAAATTGCTCTGTAAACATAATTTCTCTATCTTATTGGTGTGACCAAGTTTGGCTTCCTTCCCCTGGAAGGAAAACCTTTTTCCATGACAGCTCTTCTGTTTCAACAAATACAAGCTACTTTTGACTCTTAACACACTTTTCTGATGCACTCACACATTACTGCTCTAGCTTGGTCTGCTGCTCACAGTCAGGAGCAGGTGTTAGGGACAGCCAAGGACCCACAGCCCAGTCCACCCTCTAAGGCTACCTGGCAAGGACATACACACTGTCTCCTTATGAGAGTAAGAAGTATGTTTGCAAAGCTCTCCTTCCCTGGATGCAGCTGCATCTTATGCTGGTGCAGGTTATCACGTTATTTCCTCGGTTCTTTTCCCCGTTCCTCTTCCCTTAGTTTTCCTTGTGCATTTCCTGGGACAAGAACAAGATTTTATAGTTCTACAACACCAAGCACAGTGGCTCCCTAGCCTCTGTGAATGGAACTGTGGCATGTCTCATGCAATGCTGGCAATAAATAATATAAATTAGAAAAGGGCTTTGAAATGGCAGTAGAAGAACAGAATGGGATAGTTAGCAGAAACACTGCTCCAAACCTTGTGTTTGAGACATGCACTTTGATCTTGGTAACTGGTGGGTCAGCCCATCTGACTCCAGTTGCTCTGGCTGTTACACCAACCTTTAAAGAAAAGTAAGATAAACCAGAGCCAGAATCAGTTCCTCTGACCAGTGAGTGACAGCAGTACTTTTATTTGGCAGGCCAGAATCATTCCAACAACTAGCACAGGGGAAAAACATGTACACACCAAGCTCTCTCCTGCCAGAGCACCTCTCAGACATCCTACCTCACCTGCTGACACGACCCATCAGCACCCACCAAAATCAATTGTTGCTAATTGGAAGCTGATGACAGCCGAGGGATTGCTGGATTTGCATGGTAATTCCCCTGTTTTGGCATCACACAGCCAAACTATAGGTAAAATGAAACTGTGCACTTTATTCCAGACTGTTTCCTCTCCTCTCTACAGCACACATGTATATATGCACATATACTTTCTCTTGGGTTTTGTTGTCCTGAAGCTAAAACCCAGCTGGAGATAGCATTACATGTGCTTTCCAAACAGCTGGCCAAGAATTGCAAGGGGCAACATTTTTTTGTCCTCTTATTAGGACAGGGATGCAAACTGCAACTGTAGATAAGTCCTTAACCATCACAGCACAACAGTTTATGGTGGGGAGAGCAGAACTCTTTCTGCAAGGCTGGGTTACAGCTTTCTCATGCTCTTTATGTCAGGGCTTAGGACGGATTCCTGGCTCTTGTTTCACACAGTATTGTTGAAAGGGCTTTTTTTGAGTATTCAACCTCCTTTCCTGTTCTACCACTGGCGTCTGCCCTGCTCTAAGTCTACCAATTATTTCCTTTAAGTGTCAGCAGCACACCAGGCACACAGATATAACCTTTCTTCAAGTTGATGCTGTTAAACTATTACTTGAAACTGAAGGTGCAGTTGACAAGTACTACTTCAGTCACTAATAACTGCTTCAGAAGTGCTAGTGGTGTCTTGGCTCTTAATGTTGTGGCTCAGGGCTCAGGGAGTGTCTTTACAGGTCATTTAGAGCCATCCATCTGATCTGAAACAAGATCAGTCAATCTCTCCTCTGGCTCTGTGCCTTCCTCTGTTCATCCCCCCAGCTCTGCAGCAGTGGCATGTCTGGATGGTTGTAGTGGCTGCCCAGATCTTAGAAGACTCCAATCTGGGATGCACCTATGAGATACAGCACAAATTTCAGTGTTTGCAGCAAGAGAAAGATGAGAGCTCCAATCCTTTTAAGCTGAATACAGCTCAAGGACATGGCTTTCCTATCCTTGTCCCATCGCAGTTTTCCTTTTTCTTTAAAGCAAGTTGCATGCCTGCCTGGGAAAAACAGGATTTCTGTATGGAAGGAAGTTGAGTGCACGCTTTGCAGGTGCAGGTAGGAAATAGCTTTCTTGTCCTTTCACAATCCTCTTTCTTGAGGTTCAACCTTTTCAGTCTAATTAAATCATCTGAGATATCTCAGATCCAGAGGCTTCGCAGTTTGGCAGAGGTCACAAATATTTCTCTTGTATTTTGGCAGGTTTTTGGCACAATCTTAGGATAAATTGGGAAGAGAGTAATATAAGACAAGGCCAGATCACCTGGGTCACGGAGCCTCGTGCCCTGTTACTGCAGACAATCCTGTAGAAGATGTTAAATCCTGAACAACTTCCACTTTTCCATTGCCTCCTGCACATAACAAGCACAATGTGGTATAACAAACTAGGTCTGGCTTTTCAGCAGAAACAAGATATGTCAGGTTTTAAGTCTCCTTGACATGACAATGTCTTCATCTAAATCCTGAAGCCATCTTTTGGATAGCCCAGCCTTGGTCTAATGTCTTTTAGAAAATGATGCATTAATTCCTGAAATGTGCAATCTAGGTCTCAGGTCAAGAGCATAGGTGTTGTTTAGCTGAAAAATTCTGATCCATCAGAGACTGTCTATAAGAGGCTAACTTTTCAAACTTTGGATTGCAACTATACTCTTACTTCTATATATAGTCTTATAAAGAGTATAATCTAAGTAAAAATACCTTTGAAGAACAAGGCACTTTTTATGTGCTCACCCCCAAAATATGTTAGGACACAAAAGACTTTCAGGGCCAGAAGTTGCTCAGAACAAATAGCCGGGCCTCAGTTTAAACTTTATTCCTCCTTTACTGTCTATCCAGTCCTGAATCCCTTCATGCAGGAGTTTGATGGAACTTCATGGGAGAATCCCCTAAGACAGGCAAGGTCAGATCACAAAGATGGAGGGACTTGCCACTATGGGAGATATGGAAGCACTTCAGGTAGAGTAGGGCAGTCTTTCATATCAAAAATAAACCAAGTTCTTATCTTACTAATTGTAGGGATAAATTTTATCTAGTCCCAGGCTATCAGGAATCACCCCTTCTTTGTTAGAAGATGACAGACCTCTGACCAAGCCACATAGCCTTTGGCAGTAAATCAATTAGCTGAATCTCTTGCCATGCAAACTTCAAACTCCCAGAACTTGTGTTGGTTATGGGCAGGATGTATCTACAACACAGGAAAATTTTCACCCTCAATGAGAAATGCAGCTGAGAAAAAGGAAAGCTTGTATTGCACCTGTAACTTGCACAGATAGTATATGCATAAGAGTTTTCAGAAGTGTCCTGGGTTCAGCAGCAGCAGTCATTTTTCTCCTTCTTGGTAGCTGGTGCAGCGCTGTGGTTTTGACTTTCACCTTGGGAACAGCGCTGATAACACCAATGTTTTCAGTTACTGCTTAGAACGTTTTGGTCTGATCAAGGACTTTCTGAGCCTCATGCTCTGCCAGGGAGGAGGGGAAGCTGGGAGGAAGCAGAGACAGGACACCTGACCCAAACTGACCAAAAAGGTATTCCATACCACAGCACATCATGCCCAGGATGCAAAAATGAGGAGCAGAGGCCAGGAAGGGTGGGGGTTTGCTGCGGGGTCTGGCTGGGTGCTGGTGGTGAGCAGTTGTATTCTCTTTCCTTGTATTTCCCTTGTCATTATTATTATTGGTGGTAGCAGTAATGATTTATGTTATACCTTAGTTAAACTGTTCTTATCTCAACCTGTGGGAGTTGCATTCTTTCGAATCTCCTCCCTATCCCTCCGGAAACAGGGGAAAGAAAGAGGGGGGAGTGAGTGAGTGAACTGCATGAAGGGCTTAAACCACAAGAAGAAGGCAACAGAAAGTGCATTCAAATGGCAATTGGGTCTTTATATCCTCTCCATGTGTATGAATTTATGGTTGTATGAACAGCCATATCCAGTTATTGAAGTATTTGATGATCCAAAGTGCTCAAGGCCTTCTTATTCCATCTCATTCACTGTTAAAGTTTTGTACGACCTTTTTACTGGCTTTCAGCCTGTAGTAAATACAAATGACTTGCCAATAAAAGCTGGTGTCTCCCTCCTCTGGATGCCTATAGCATCATTGTTATTTAAGAGATAGCAGGTCTGACACAATGCTTATTTAACATTTGTAAAAGGGGAAAAAAAAGATGATGTAATAAATCTACACGTTCTTCCTAAACAGCCACTGAAAGTCTGAATGCTCTTCCCCTTTCCAAAAGCATCAGTCGTTTAATGTTTCCTAAGTTGTTTTTACATGAATTAGGGCGTTTGAGTGAAGCACTGTCAGTTACAAAACCACGCTGTTGTCTCCAGCTAATTTTCTGTTAGCAGCTCTTTTAAACTGCTAAATCTAGTTTTTAGTGTATGATGATTTTGTTTTGTGATGGTGTAAAACAGCTGCTACTTTTCTGATGAGTTGCCTGTTTTCCATTTTATGTCTCTGCAAGATGTTGGGTTTCATCATGGCCCAGTCTGACAGGCAGCTGAGAACAACCTGCAAAAAAAACCCTGAAACAACAAAAAACAAAGATCCCCAAATCCAGGGGTTCAACCATCCATACAGCCAAACTTCAGGGTGATCAGTCCTCCTCCCTCTTCATTTGCACCCTGAGATCATCTCAACACTGAACCTACAGTAGGATGGTCTAAATGAGAATGAGAAAGCAAGATTATCAGGAAAGCAGATTACTTGCTGCTTTAAGAGGGCACATGAAAGGACATCTAAACAAAAGACAGCTGTCAGGCAGAGTGAATTGCATTTAAGCATCAGATGCTTACCTCACCTGGATTCACCCGAATGTCAGAAAAGAAATTTGAGCTAGATTAGACCCTTTGCCCATTGCCATGTTCCTAAACTTCAGCAATGATCAGCTACAGAATGACAGGGAGGCTGGCACTAGTGTGCTTGGGCTAATCCTTGACCTCTTATAGCAGTGGAAGGTGGATCGCCCATTCCACCTTTTCCCCTCTGGCCAGTGGTGCATCTCCTGAAGGCCAGGGATGTATTTTCTCATAATCCCAGCTCTCTGTCCAGTTATGCCAACAGCTTAAAATTATGGTTTGGAGTGTCTTTTCAACCTAATTTTCACTCTGCTTTCCTCAGGCTGTGCATGCCAGTCACTGCTGTTTTGCTACTGGATTTCTTGGGTGCCAACTCTTCTCAACAGCAGGACCCCAGGATGTGGCTGCTTGTGCCAGGCAGAAGATGAGAGCAAGGGCCAGACTGACTGTTGAATTAGCTACCCCTAGTTAATATTAGGCAAAATTCCTGCTACCTTTGTTCAAGGTATCTTGCACTTAATGTTCACCAAAAAGTGCTCACGAGGAACCACATAGTGTTCTGCATGTCACCCTGTAGGTATTATGCTACTAACTTTCCCACACAGGCAAACAACCCTGCTTTATTCAGTGGCAGAAGGCTGAATGATTGTCTTTGATCTTGTCTTATCACCTGTACCCTGTGGGCTGGCATTTGTTCCATGCGTGCAAAAGCAAGAAAATGATAAAAGGTATAGAAGTGCTCAGAGAACTCCTCAAAGAAGTGAAGACTGAGATCTTTCCAATAATAACCCACACCCCACAAAAAGATCTTAGATTTGGATAGATATATTGGATGCAGCTTGATCCCTGATTTGTCCTTCCCTTTGCACTTATATCCCTCCCCAGCATAACATGCAGGCTTCTTCAAAAGCTGTGCAACCCATTGAACAGCGGTGGTCTAAACTATTATGGAGATCTTAAACTGCTGAACTGTTACAAGCTACAATTGATTGCAACTGAGCCTGTGAACTGAAGTGCTAGAAAGTGCATAGAGAGAAGTGGAGAAAGGATGCTAAGGATTTTGCATATGTTTAAGGGGTTTTCTACTTTTCTGTTGCATGCAGCACTATCATAAGCTTTCCAAGCAATTGTGCCTTGATGAGTTCTGCATCTTTCTCAGTAATCATTGGACAGTTTCTTCTGGTATTTCCAACATAAAAGGTATTCTCTGTCTTCTAATTTGCTTCTTGCAGTGTCATTTCTGAAGAACTGTACAAGTGCTTTGAAGGCAGATCCAGAGGGAAAATCAATGATGTGGAGACCATGACATTTACTCCCCCTCAAGCTAAAAAAGCCTTTTTAGCTTTTTAGAACTATCCAACCCCCCCCCCTTTTTTTTTGCCTGCTTCATTCTATTTTGCGTTGGTTTTATTTGCACCCTCATCACCAGAGCATCTGAACACCTCCAAGTAGTACATTAAGCAACATGACTAACATCTGTCACACATCCTTTACTCGCTCTCTCTCAGCATCCTTAAAATGAATTTAGTGCTTGTGCTGGATCGATAGTGCTGGAGACAGACGGTCTCTGTTTAGCCTCAGGGCAGGCACAGTTTGTGTGAGACCCCTCCATGGGTCTCCCAACCTGCTGCCCCTCTGCTTTCTGCTCCCTGAGTGCCAGCTTGGTCCAAAGAAGTGCCTCTGGAGCAGATTTGGTAACGAAAAAGTCCAAGCAGTTTGGTGAGATCAGATGCATGCTGAGGGACACGTGTATGACTTAGGTGTCTGCAGCAGCAAAACTACTCATGAGCCCAGGTGGATGAAACAGCCACTGTTTTTTCAAGGTTTTCTGCCTTCCTTAGGTGCCTTCGCTTACTTTTTAGTATCAGTTACAATTTACAGTTATTGATGGACCAGAATGTAACTGTTTCATACCATCAAATGCTTTCTCTACTAGATTTCTGCCACTGGGACACTTTGACAAAGACAGCGGTCCCAGATACTTGAAGTCAGCTCAATGCAAGTCCCATGCAGAACAGGGCTGGCAGCCCTCTGCTTTTAAGCATAGCTCCAAGAGCAAGATCTAGGCATCCTGAGGTGCTGTAATTTCAAGCAATATGTTTTCTTAATGGGCCAACTACGTTTTGCCTAATTTTGCTTTCAATGCATGGGATTGTTATTGCTTTGTGGCCTCACGCAGGTGTTTAAGCAGTTTTGTTGTGTGATTTTTCAGTAGCGGCATAAGGTTTTATTGACTATTACCTAAAGAGTAACTTCAGAGGAAATGAGCATCGGCAGCCAGTGTGATGGATGCATGTAGGGCTATGGCAGAAAACTCAGAAGCCAGTGACCTTTTTTGCCATGATCTGCTGTATTTTGGGTAGGAGTGCAAAGTAACTGAAAAAGGACACTGCTTTTCATGAAGTGAGAAGAATTAGGAGTTACTAATTTCTTCCACCAGAAAACTGTTGGCTTCTCAGCACTGTTAATATGAACATACCTAGGATGGGTCAATAGGTAAATTAAATCCCAATGTTTGTGAGGGCACTAGGGTGTGGGGGTTATTTTGGTTTATGAATATGCATTGCATGGCAGACTAGAGGAGTCTCTTCTTTATGTGGCAATCTCAATTATACAGCTTTTGACACATAAGAGACCTGACCCACAACTTGGCCTTGTTCCAGTTGTATAGTTATATATCAAATTCCAGGTGATTAGCAGCCACTTCTCCTCACTGCCACCAGCCTGTACCTCCTCACACAGAAAGCAAACCCAAGTGCCTGGCTGTTTGGAAATCCAGCACTCTCCAGCAGGACTCACTCAAGGCATGTTCCAGATCCTGTCTCTTTGGACAAGATCTGAGAGTGTGCTACAGTGTCAGCAGCAGTAGAAAAATGAGTTATCTGATCAAGAAAGATAAATACTTCTATTTCAGAATACATAATTTTACCACATATGTGAAGTAGTTTAACCATTAGCAAGTTGTCAAGCATTATTGAATGGAATTAGCCTCTTTATTTCTAGTCAGGATCAATCTTTCCCCCCCCTTCCCAGTACAATGAGTGCTTCTGTGTTACACATTGCAATGCCTGGGGCAGATGACACTTGCCAAAGGGCTTGATGATCGATTCTGATACAAATCTGACATGAAGAGACTTGAAGGAATCTGGATTAGATGATCAACAGGAGAGATAAATCTACATTTAGTGTTCCTAAATGCCTATGCATGTTGTAGTCACTTCAAACACACTAATATCTAAAAGCAAGCAAAATGCACAAGGACAATGTATGAATTACTATATAGACAGAGTACATGTGTGAGGATGGCATTCCACATGCCTTTCTGAATTAAATATTGTAGAAGTGTGGGACTGACAGCCCTTTAGAATTAAGTGAGGTATTAATTATCAAATCATGGGGCAGAGAAATGCTTATAGCCTCCTGCCCACCAACTCTGTGGTACAGAGACCATGGGCAGAAAAACGGACTTTCCACGGGTTTCATGTGTAAAAATCTCTATAGGATTTGTATCTCCAGTTTGGAGAGAGACCTATTACGAGCCCCAGGTCTTGGAGCCATGCCTTCATTTACGACCAGTTGGCTTTGCTCCTCTCCCTTTTCTTTCCATGCCTGGCTGTATATGAGTATTCATGAACACTCCTTATTATTTGTCCCTTCACAGTTGCTTTTTCTTCCCACACCTGCCAACATTAGCTACTTCCTTTGAATCACGCTGCTGTACAGCCTAATGCATGTGATCTCCATGCCAAGATCTTATTTAATTTCCCAATAAAGTTATTTTGGCGTGGAATGAGCCGAACAGTGAGAGCACAGGAGGGGAGGCATAGATGGAGATGGGAAGGGGAATGAGAAAGAAGGAGGACTCAGATTTCTGTTGCCTCTGGCTTCACATATGAAAGTTGTGCTTCATGTGGCTGGGGAGCAGTACGGGTGGGGTGGAAGTGGCAGCAGGGGGTTCATCTATGGCAGGTTGCTGAATCAGGAACCCTGACACTTGTGAAGTACTCTGTCAGGAACATTAAGTATCCAAAAGTGATAAAGCTTCAATTTGCTAGTCCATTAGACTAATTACTGCAATAATTAAGTAACTACTTGATTAGAACTAATGGGTACCTAATTATCCAGGAGAAAAGTATCAGGTGGCAATTATCAGGTGGCAATTAATAGACTGGAGTTAATGTCTTAGCACTGTCTTTGTATGAATTCATAAGCAAGGTAAAGAAAACAAACAATAACTTATTAATATTTATTGGTGCCACAGTGTTTTTCAGCTTGTTTCATTTACACAGAACCAATTAGTAAAAAGACAGTTAGCGTTGCAAAGATGTAAAGTGACTGAAGCAGGAGTTTGATTTTAAAGGAACAGGATCACATTAGCACTTATAAGCAAAGACAAATGGGTATCAGCCAGGGACTTGGTTCTGATGCTACTAATTCATCAACAGAAGAAATCAGAGTAATTGAACTCAGCATTAATAATGAAACAAACAGGAAGGCAGATCCTGTCTTAATGGGGTTCACTTTAGTTTTGGTCTCTCCCTGAGTTTTCATCAGCATTTTTTACATTGAAATGGAGGGAGCACCTTTGTGAATGAATGGGAACTTCCCACTGGCAGGGATGGAAGACACCATAATAAAATCTTCCAGGCCAATGCTGCAAACTCTCTAAAGGAGACAGGTTCCCTGGAGAGCTAATGCTTGTTTGCAACACTGCTTACAAACAGTTTCCATAATGAAGGCAAGGTGGTAGAACTGAATTGCTGCCCATATGCTGTGCTTACCTGTGTAAAGGAACTGTAATGACATCTCCATTTGTGGTAATTTCCCCTTAGCTTAGCACCCATTTGAAACATCACTGGTAGTTCCCATAAGAAAAGACTAAAAATAAATCTAATCCCCTTTAGAGCTCAGATGCTTTTGGTGAGGTTTCTTGTTTGGGCTTTTTTCATGGCCATGCAAATGGCTAGCTTCTCAAATGACATAAATTGCTGTTGTTTCTTTGATGTTGATATGACTGTAGTGATTTATGCAAAATAAAACCATGGCCTAGGATCTACTTTTCCCACTCTCTGCTCCAAATTCAAGAGGCTTTAAATTTCCCAGCAGAAAACTGAAAAATCCCAGGGAATTCTTTCCTGCAAATCTTTATGGCCTTAATGATCATTGCTCTTCTTAAATGAGCTTAAAACCAAAAACCCTTGTGCATGCAAGTTGTCTCCTTGCCTCTCAATGGGAGAGCTCATATTAGCAATAATTACTTTCTTGAGCAAGGGTTTTTACAGTGATGTACAAAGAGCTGGTGGCTGCTTTTAGAGCACAGAATGAGGGGTTTCCTTATAAATTTTAATCCTTTAAAATTCAACTGTTAACAAATGAAAGACCAAATTCTTCAGTGGATTTATATTAGAGTAGTAAGATGCAGCCCTGCACAGTACATGGTTTGATGGAAGTTGAAGATCTTACCCATTCAATAGCTATTTCCCTTCCTCTCCATTCTTTTAACTACGGTATAAATAAATGAAAAGTGTCCTAATCATATTTTAGACTGTGTGCAGAGTCACATGTTAAACCATAATGCCTGTATATTAGAACGTGTGGGATGATAAATGGAGATAAATCTAAAATTTATAGAACATAAGCATTTGCATAAACTGCAATATCCAAACATATAGGCTGTTAAGTAACAATTGTCACAAAGGGCATAAAAAATTCAACTTTGTTTCATGAAAAGAACTCAAATTCCTAACATGATTAAGATAATATATCATTTGTTCCTATCTTATTAAAGGTGTAATTGTTGTTAGACACAGAAGTGGCATTAACTCTAATCTGGCTTTATATATGTACAAATAGGAGGGGAGGTGAATGTGAAAATTGATGCTTTTGGTGATCCATAGGCATTTTATTAATGTTTGAATAATAACTGCCTGGAGGGCCTGTTATAAATTAAAGGGACGAATTGAGATATAAATTTTTATGAGGACTAGTTATACATTTCCATTATGTGTTTAAAAATGAAGGAATTACTGTGAACACAGCAGAACTCACATTTATTTGAGGTGATTTGGATGGGAGGGAAGGTGCAGTGAAAGAAGCTGCATGATGGCTGTAAGAAAGATGTATCTTCCCCTTTGAAAAGATATATCATATGTCATGCATGAACTCTGTTCTACAGGAGACTTTTCTCCGCAGCTAATTTCGCACGATTATTTATTTGACAACAGCAAGTGATGATATAGGAGTTTTAGGCCACTTAGAAAAGAATTCTTATGCTTAAATCATAGGGGAGTTCCCAAATCCCAGCCACTGTCAAACTAGGCTTAATCTAAAAGAGGAACATAGTAATCTCCTCAGCATGTATTTGTCCTCCTGTCTGAATATGCACGTCTTCATTTGCTGGGCATCTATGGGACCAACAATATACTTCAGAGCTTCCTCCTGCCCTTTCTGTGGCCATTTGTAGGAGCTCAGCAATGGTTACTGAGAGAGAACCAGGCCCCTGTTGTTATCCACTAGCACAGATGCCCTGAGAGAGCCTCAGATAGTCCTATCAATTTGCTTTAGATGTGACATAGTGGGTGATGATAACCCTGCCTCTTCACTCAGGCAGGCATTTTAGTCCCAGATCACCCTTGTTCATAAGCCAGAGGATGCACAATTCCAGCGCATAGCCAGTCACTTCATAACCAGGGACCTGTTTTCCACCCCTTGGTTTCTTGCAACTGATCCCTGAGGGCAAAGCCCTTCAGATCAAATTCTCCAGGTTGTTTAGTGCTTAACCCCTTTTTACAGGCTTGATTGCTCTTGATTTCAATAGATGCCAGCAAACTAATATCCTTACCTGTATCCTCTGTGCCTCAGTTCCCTATCTGTAAAACAGGGAGAGTCACAGGAGTGGTTTGAGGAGGAATGTGTTCCTTGCAGTGATATCTGGAGAGATAACAATGTAGTGTCATCTGCAGACAGGTTACACCAATGTAGCAGCTGCGCTAGTGTGTGCCAAAGGTGTTTTATTGTAAGACTCACAGCCCAGGGGCCCTCTATTTTCTACTCTTTCATGTGAGTCAATTAATCAATTTAAATTTTATAGGCCTTTGTTTATTTGTTTGCTCTTCCCAACCCTCACTTTAATCAGACTCACAGAGGCAAGGCAAGTACTTTCTTTTTGGACTAGGCCTGATGCATTCGGAAATAAGTTTTGATGATGCTCTTGGCTTGCAGAGAGCCTGAAGTGGTAATGGAATTGATAAAACATTGAGATCTAGCTCAGCCTCTTTTTCCATCTTTGAAGCATTGCCCTTGGCTCTACCATTCATGGAGTTCACTGTGCACACTGGGAGAAGAGCAGTTGGGAGTGTCTTTAGGTTTACAAACCATATCTATTTTTTTTCCCAGGGTGGAAATGAGTTGGTCTACAAGAAATATGACAAAATGTCCTTATGGTTTTCATTAAGCTTCCCACTTCTAGCAGCTCTTTGAATTTGGACCAGCTCCCCCCAGCAGCTCACTCTATGACAGTAAACCTCACCCTGTGACAGAGGAATGATCAGCTTTGCTTAGGTCCTTGCTCATTGACACCATTGGTTCAGTTTTCCACCACCTCAGTTCTTTGCCTCCAATCTCTCAGCTGAGGAACCCAATTTGCAATGCTGCTAATTTTACTAGGATCAGGTTCCTGGTGCCCATTATCTTCATGGTTAGTATCACGGTTACATCTATCTATCTATCTATCTCTTCTCTAACAGTACTTATGTAATGCAGGTCATTTTCCATAAAAGTCGTACAAAAAAAACCAATTGCCTGGGAGCTGTTGTGAAAATATTGTACAACAAGCACTGAAGCAGCAAAAATATTCTCCAGTCAATAGGAGCCTTTTTAAAATGCATTACAGTGCTGGACAAGTGACTAATTAGGCAAGAGTCATACTGTCTGTTTTCTAAAACCATGGTTTTTTGACTGTGTGTTATTGAAGGGACAACTTCACAAGAGTTTCTTTAGGGTAGGTGCAGGGAATGTTATAGGGAGTAAGTTCTATGACAGAATTAGCAAATGTATTAAGTACAGTGCCAATCTGGTATAACAGAAATGACTAAATACCCATCAGGGCCTGTCACTCGTCAAGAAGTGAAATCTTAGACCCATTTAAGTCAATGACAAATGTTCACAGAATCTGGCTGCAAGTTAATAAATGTTTGGAGCCTGTATAACTCAAACTCTGATATTTGTCAGATTAATTATTTGATTGATCTTATTGTCTCTCAAATAATTTCTTTATGGAGTTAGAATGATTTGTATTTTATTATCTGTAATTTTGATTAAGAAAACATCACGCAGGAATAGAAGTACATCATTGCAAGTTTTATGTCAGGTCATTGACAGTTATTTTACACAATATGAAATCATATAACTAAATACGGGATTATAAAGTATTCAAGAAACAACACAGTTGAGGTTTCATCTTCTGTCTCCTTTGGGTTATTTCCTGGTTTAGGGATGCTTTAGTATTCAACCTGAACTTTCTTTTATCAATTTTTCTCATTAGGCTACATATATGTAAAATGGAAGAAAATAGCTCTACATGCACACCAATTGCTTCAGCTTATCCTTGCCTTTAATACAAAACAGAGGATTTCAAGACTACATACATCAGGTGTTTTCAGCAAAGTAGCAGCAGCAAATCATAGACATTTGTCATTCCTTGGAGCCGTCTGACAGTTCTGACAATTCATTAGGCTGGACTGAAAAGAGGTTTAGAAAGCAAGGAAGGATCACAGGTAGTGAAGTTGCTTTTGCATGATCCAGTAATAGCTGATTTGTATCATTTTTGGTGATGGATACACTGTTCAGATTAAACTCAGCTGAATTTTCCCCCTTTATTCTTCCATTTTTTGCTTTCCTTTTTTTTTTTTTTTTCCACTCCAACAGGAGCTTCTGGGCACATTACTTCTAGATTTAGACCTCAATTTATCCCAAGAAGAAGATGCTAAAGAAATTCTTCCTGGTAGCTACTGATATTTGTGACTTTGCAGAGCTAAGGAGACGTGAAGTGAGTTTTGCTATTCAGTTTCTACCTAGTGAGGCTTTTCTTTTTCATCATGTTTGAGTTACATTCTTTTCTGTAGCTATACCATGACATGTGCCATTCTTCAAAGTCACAGTCATTCCCACTGGAATGTATGCAAACCAAACCTATGACTTTGTTTAGCAGCAAGTGCCTCCATTATCCCACTCCTTCCACTTACTGATTTGCTTTTGAGACTCGAACACAAGCAATTTTTTAGCTTACAGGCAAATCTTTTGCAATAATGCTGAGTCTGCAGAATAGGCCACCTGGAAAAGATGTGAACTGTTTTAAAACATTTCCCTTTTCCAGGTTGGTGGACACTCTCAAATCATGTGACGATGTAAAATACCTGAGTCAGATTCTGAGTTGATGAGACAATGTGGTCCAGCCACAGAGTATCCCTGGGGTCAGAGAGATGATGGTATCAGGCATCAGCAATATCACAAAGTCCTCTTAGTCCTGCAGAGGAGGAACAGCTTTCCATCTTCATTCTGTCTATTTTATAGCTGCCACAGAAGAAGCAATCTGAGATTGATCCTGACCCAGTAGTATTATATGTAGGTCCTACAAGAGGAATGGCTCTTGATGACGATTGGAACATCCTCATTTAAAGAACTCTAAAATATCCCTAAAAAAAAGGCCTTGTACACACAGTTTTTCTGTTTAATTTTTTTTGCAGGTGAGGTTTCCCAGGTCCACAAAAGCATAAGTAAATTCTAAGTACATCACAATTTGTACCTTTTTTCTTCTCTAAGGTTCAAAGTGCTGACAGCAACATCCATCTCAGAAGCAGCTCCTTCTTCAAGCAGAGTTGCCCATCTGTCTCAGCCCACAGCCTTGCAGCTTTTAGCCACTGAATATTCAGAGAAAGACAATCCATGCTTTTTAGCTGGACAATCACAGAACTACCTTCAAATTATGTCAGCATTTTTCTTCCTCCAGCATGTATTTATGGGCCTGAAATTAACCTCCTCCTCATGGAAATAAAGGTACTGCTTTGAGATCCTACATGCAGAGCTAGGCAGTATAAAGCAACTGCTGATGACACTTGTGGATGCTGGCTTATGCATCGTGTTTTCTGATGTGCCTCCATATCTGCTTGTAGGTTGTGTGATTTTTGCAGCTGATGGTGAGCAGCAGGCTGCACTTGATGGTTTATTATTGTGGAGTTGCACATGTGGGTTGAACTGATGGCATTAATTATTTTTAATAGTGAGACGGACACTGAATTACAGGATCCTATCCATGGACATAAGAGCAAACAAAGAAACAAATGGCCTTCCTCTCTCTCCCCTGACATAAGTCATATTTTGTCTCCTACGACCTCATCCGGCCCTTTAAATTTTGTATCAAACATTAGAAAGAAAGAGGTCAAAGTAAGAGCCCTGTTAAAAAAAAAGCCCACAGCCAACCTAGATATGAACTATGGGAACTTGTCATCTTATCATCCTAATTGAAGTCATTCTGCAATGTATGACAGTCCATCATATATTCTGCCAGTCAGTGTGTCATACATGATGTGTAACAAGAGAGCTCATAAACCCAGAGGGGAAGCCCCTTCTTTTTTATTACTTTATTTGATCATTTTCATAAAAATTCCCCCTGCTCAATACAGAGGGACCTGTTTATTAGCCCCATTAAAGCTTTGTCCACTCATTTGACACTGTGATTTACACAGCTTTACCCACAAAAGAATCCCATTATTTCCAGTCTGGAGAGGTGTCTTTTTTATTGTGTGAGGAAAAATAAGTATTTAATTCCACAGGTGAAGGCAAAGAAAGGGGAGGTTGTTGTCAGAGACTCGGAAGTAAACAAAAGGATGCTTTAGGTATAATTGACACAGAGAAAGAAAATATTCACAGTAAATACAGAAAACTAAACAAATAAAGATGCTCTTCCCAAGAAGTGGGAATTGAACTTTTTCTCCCCCCCCCTTCATTAAAACTGGCGGAATTTGGCAAAATTTCCCTCTGTGTTCTCCTCATGAATGTTTCTAGAAAATATCAGCTTTCATACGCAAATATTCTTGAAGTGAAATTGGTGGCTTCCTTTGAACACAGCCAGTGCCTCGAATCCCATCTGCTTTTCCTACAACACGCCCACTCATTATCTAGCTTATTTGGCTTTATTTTATTTTTTTTTAAATGAACACAAATTAAGCTATTTAATCAAATATGTACATGATTACATGGCATTTTTGCATAAGAGTTATACACCCACGGAAATCATTAATCACAGATAACAACACTATGTTAAAATTAGACATTTTGCTTTCTTTGTGTGTGTGTGTGTGCTTTTTAACATAATATCCTGCGTAGCTCTAATTTCACCTCTACTCTCATTTGAATAAAACAGGATTGTTTTACATCAAATTATTCATTTGTCTGTAGCTCTGATAATTGGTATTTATGTTTAGGCTTGATCTCAGAGGAATGAAAATACAGGGCTTGGAGATAAAAATGGAATGGATTTGGTCCCTTTTCTTCTTATTATTTTTTTCCCTTTTGCTTGCACCAAATGTCACCATGAATGTCCATTGGCAAACTGGATAAGAAAGAGTGTCACAGTGCAAGACAACCTAGAAGATGACAGGTATTTCCAGGCATAGCAATGATGAGATCAAATTCCCCTCAACCTGCCTTGTTTGCTGATCTTTTAATCAGATTCAACTTCACTGCAGCTACAGCACAAGGTTCCCTGACAATGTATGACAGCATGTGACAGAAAAATATTTTGATTTTCCTTTTTTTTTGGCCATTTGATGCTATTTTAGATAAATCTGAAGCCCCAGCAGCACCGGAGAAATCTACAAACTATTTCAGTGGAAGTTTTTAAATGTGCGTAATTGAATGGAGGTTTTTGGGGTTTAGATTCATATGTTTGAAGTGGAATCCAAACAGGAAAGCTGGGAAATGATGTAAATCCTTTGAGGTCAACATGCAATGAAAGAGTATCAATGACCAAAGAGGACAATACTAAAATCAGCCCTTTAGCTCCAATAGAACCATTGTGTGAAGCAAGAGCCCACAGAACAGCACCAAAGGTTGTTTGTGATCCCACAGGGATATGTATTTCATCCCTTGTCTTCATCTCTCCAAATTTCCTCTGAACTGCTCCTGAGCTACATTCTTGACAAAGGAAACCACCAGGAACTACTGAATGCATCTTATCAACCTTTTCCCTACAACCTGCTTCGTATTCCTCTCACACCCATGTTCTAGCAGTGTCTTGGGGAAATGCTTGGATCAAAGAGAGAACAAGGAAAGGAATGAAGCAAGAGACAAACGACAAAACAAAACCAAATCACCACCCCCCAAACTTTTTTGACTAAACTCCTCTGTGAATCCTGTGCATGATTACAGTGCAGTTAAAACTGCCTCCTCCGCCAGTGCTTAATTTCTGTTTTTAAAATCATGCTGCCTTTGATCTTGAGGATTGAAATGATCTGGAAATGAAACAGCCATTGCTTTACAGAAAATCTGGATAGGGTCCCAGACATGGCTTTTACCTGGAAAGCTTCCAAAGCAGGATGAAATCTCTCTAGTTTCAGAACAAATTGCAAGATTTTTCTCTTTATGTCTAGTCCAACTGTGGAAGTCTAGCCCCAATGTCTGCTAGTTCCCAGAATGCAGATGTAATAACCTCTAAGGTGAGCTGAGAGCATTATTCCCCCATCTTCTACCCTCTGCTTTTCCTCCAAGGGTCAAGGGCTGGGAGAATTTAATGAAAGTAAACTCTTAAAGGTCTGGGCAAACTTAAGGTGAGGAGACAGTTGGGTATAACCCAGGTTAGATCCAGCCAGATAAGGATTTGAGAGGACAGAGGACCAGAAGCATCTGTAACATCTGGATCCTGTTGCAGGCATCGAAATATCTGCTTGGCTTCACATGACCTGGTCCCAAAGCAAAAAGGGCTGAGAAATTGGTTAAGAGACACTGAATCAGTCTTTGCCCTAGGAAATAAGTCCCCCTGAGAAAGCGAGCCCATCAATATTTCTTTGAGTGTGTTTCTTTTGGTTAATATATTTCCATATGTTGCATGAATATTTCTTTTATTGAGGCTTGTAAGTCCATCTGGTACGTGTATTGGGAGGGCTTGAGCTGGCAGATAACAGCTCTGTGCTGTTGCACAGAGACCCAGACTGCCCTTACAAGGACGAGTAGGTGGCTTGATAAAGACAACTTTTCCTCAGCTATCTTTTTAATTAGATGAACTACTCAAATCAACCAAGACAAGGAGGTTACTTACTGTCAACGAGCTCTCACAATGCCATTTTTTTATGTTATGAAATGAGTATGAGGTCTGTATCAGACGTATAACAGTCCATGATAAAGAAACTTCTCTTTTGTGTGGATGGCCAGTTGCTGCAGAGTGCAACCCTGACCTAGGAAGTGTAAAGGATGCCTGGGCATCAATACTAAGCAGAAAATGTGCTGAAATATCATAGGGTGCCAAGACAATAAGAATCACTTTCCCTTGCATGTGTTATTAAGGAACTGGGGAATAATTATCTGCTTTAATACAGGCTTTTTCCTTCTGCATGATTAACTTCACTGATATCAGCAGAGAGTGTGATGACTCTGAAATGACAGCTCCTGGTAGCACGTTCTGGGATTAGCACAAACAGGTTGTCACTTTACCCCAGTCAGGAACAGTCAGTCACTTTGTGCTGAGTGCTGGACAGAAGAGCTGGGTTCTGCAGCAGACATCTGACAGCCGAAGCGTGCAGCAGGTCCAGCCTCCTGCCAGGTGGCTCTCAGGTTGGGTGTGCAGGGTGAGCTGTTTCCATACAGGAGACTTGATTTCATGATGCAGCACTGTATGATTTTGGCTATGCGGCTTCCAGGATGAAAGTGCTCACTCCTCTTACTAAACTACAATGTGCATTAGCCTGGAGATCTCTGAACAGCCCCACTGCAAGGCTCAGGGACTCTGCCTCTCCTGATTTCAGTGTTCTTTACAATGCACAACTCACTGAACTGAGTCTGAAGTATTATGTCCTTTAAAATCCCTGGCTCTAATGTTAGCCCTATCTCTGACTATTCAATGTGCAAAGTGACAGCGCATAACACCAGCGCATGCAAAGAACAGAGAATAGGTAGGACAAGCACGTAAGAGGTTAAGTAAGAGCAATGGCATGAAACAACCAAACAATCCTTTCATTCTTACTAAAGTTGTAAAAAGTCCATCATGGCTTCTGTGGAAATTAATCAATAGATTGAAAACTGCATAGCAATGGTGGGGACAACAAGAACCTACCTATACATTAAAGAAAGCAACTGTGAGTATGCAGAGCTATCTGGGGAAGCACTGGGGCAGACTAGCAGGGTTCAGTGGAGCCAGGACAGGGTCCATAGAAAGGAATTCTTCAGTAAAGTCCATATTTTGTCACTGTCAAGACATGTAGGGTCTGTAAAACAAAGCAAACTGTGTGCATGGAAGCAAAATAGGAATTTAGCCCAGCACCACAGTCCTTTGAAAATGTCATAATCACTTAAAAAAAAAGATGATGAAATATCTGTCTATTTTTTAAGAAAAATAAAAGGTGAAAAGACTAATTCCCGAAATCTGTGAAATATACAGTGACGAGTGATTGAAGACTGGGGGGGGGGCTGTTTTTTAATTCTGTAGGCATCTCAGTCCTCCAGCGAAATGATGTATGGGGCAATCGTCTGGTAGGGGCTGATGGGATGTAAATGAAACTAATTAAGGAAATGTCAAACATAATTAATAAAACAGGTTTAAGTTGCAAAAGCACTGTCAGCTGAATGAATGGGGAAGAATGCCGCATTCCCATTGTTTTGGGGCTCTCTCGCTTATTTATATATTTATTTACTTATTCCTTGCTTGCTCCCCCTTGCCCTGCCACCAGTTTTTTTCAGTTGCACCATGCAATTAGATCTCAGGAAGCTCTTCGTAGCCTCTTGCATTTCTACCTTGCCCCCCTTCTGAGCTGGGGTCCCATAGAAGAAGAGGAATATAAATTTGCCCTGTCGGCTTGCAGCCTGTTAAGAAGAAGGGAAAAAAAATTAATTGCTAACTCCTCATCTTCCCCAAGTACTACAGGACATTAACATAACCAATTTGCTTGAACTCCTCACTGGCTGCTTAATAGAGCATCTGACCAGCTGATAAGACCTGGGTGCTGCTGCCTATGATACCTTGTTATTAGCATTTTCATAATATTCAAATATTACAGCCCCATGATTCACTGGCCTCCATTCATTATTGATAAGTACAGAAAAATAAATAAAAAGGGTTTATAAATAGCAAAGGGGGGTGAGCGACCTATAATTATGGTAAGCAAATTAGGGTGCATGGCAGAGTCAGTTACATTTGCCTACGAGTAATGATGCTCAAGAACTTTTTCTCCCCAGGGACCAGAAAAATAATGGATTCCCTGGCAGCTGCAGATGGGCTTGGAAAGGCTGTCACCCAGGACACTGTTTATATAAGTTAGGCCGAGCATATAGTTCTGCTTCCTGCCTGTAGCCACCTCCAGATATTGCAGTTTCAATGAAAAGAAATAAATACGTAAATAAAAATAGACCCTTGCTGGAAGGTGGCGGTGAAGGGATGTGAAAAGGAAAAAGGTGGATGGGAGGAAAGAAAGCAAACATCTGAAGTGAGTCTGCTCAGAAGTTGCTGCTGAGAGCAAACCCTGCAGTTCAGGGATCAAGTAGGGGTGATATTCTTAAAACCAGAGGCTATTTAGCTGCATCAATGAGGAAAGATGCTATGTGATCTCTGCTAAAGCAAAACCTTTTCCATGTTGCAATCCAAGATATTTGTACTTACACAGCAAAGCTTTGAGCTTGGGATTATAAAAATCACTGTCCCAGCTGAAAGTAGGAGCTACTAGAAATAACCATTGGATACTTTATAATTTAGTCCCTGTGGTTTTATTTCCATTAATCCAAACAAGGGCCTTTTTTCTTTACTAATGAAACTGGAATGAAACACAAAAAAGAGGCTGACCTGTTAGCAGGTGACTCTTTCTTCTTAGTTATTCATTAAAAATACCCTAACGCTCTGGTGCTGGAGGAGGCTGTACCTGCTTCTTTATAAATTAAACATAAGTGAGTCAGTTGCAAAGAAAAAAAAAACCCAAGTTATTTTTTCTACCTCGAAATCATCGTACAGTGTGAATGTGGAAGAAACTGAATGCTTACAGGCATTTGCAGGGGACTGGGGACCAACCCTTACAAACTCGCTGCCCCCATAATTTTCAATTCCAAGTAGCTCTGAATGTCCAAATCTGCTGCGGGAATGAATATTATCGTTGCTTTGGAATCAATGTACTTTACAAAACATAGGAGTGGACTTTGTTTTGGCCCTTCTTGCTAGTATTAGAGTGGGCTAAGAAATATATAGAGATGCATGCACATATAATACTGTTCTGCTATTATATCATTCATTTGCATTATTCAATTCTGCTTGGAAGTCTGACGAATGTACCACTGGCATTTCTTGAAACGTTGTCTGAAAACACCAACACGGCTGCAGACTTCATGGTGTGTTTTTCAGTTTTTCCCATGTTATTTTCAGATTTTCCCAGCATTATTATGAACCAGCATTATTAGCAAGTATACATTTTAGACCGTATTCTTTTCTTAATATAGGATTCTTGAGAACTTTGCTGCATCTTAGCAAAAAAATGAAGAGAGGGCATTTGTCAGAGCAATCTCCCAATCAGCCACGCTCAATAGCCAGCGCCTGGAGTCTTGTCCATTTTGATATATACAACAAAGTCCAAAATGAAACTTATTGCTCTGAACTCTGGTGAGGTTTACAAAGTAGACACAAGCTCTGCTGTGAACCCTACTTCTGAAGCAAGGCTTCTGCCCAGGACATCCCCAGTCCTGTGGATGCTCAGGCCTGGTCTGAGCTGTCCATGTTCAACACATTCATCCATCTTATAGAAGGATCCTTAGGCATCCTTTGGCTCATGTCTGCTTTAAACCTCATGTTAACATCATAGAGGAGAAATATAAATTTAAACTGACACAGACTTGCTTGTCTCTTCTTTTGTGTTTAAACACAGATGGCTGCTTTTGTTGTGTCGCCACATTTCAGCCAATGCAAGCAGCAAAGTACTTAACTGGAATATATATCCCTCTTGTCTCAAAACATTCACAGTTTTTTTGTAGGTGAAATATCATTCTTAAGAACATATACAGTGTTCTCATGCATCTTGATCTAATCCATTAGTCCTCATAATTTATTGTTAACTGCTTGGTTGTAGGAGCCATGACAGCTTTGAGTAAAGCATTTAAGCAGACATCTGCTTTGTATAAATTATAGGAACCTTGGTCACACAAGTTTTCTGAGAGAGGCAAAGGTCTTTTATCAGCATCTGCAGCTTTTGGGACTGCGATTTCTTTTTATTGTGGGAGGCTTTGGATCTTGGAAACAGTAAAACTACCTGCAGATTTGTTATTTACATTTGTATTTGGTTCTGTATTAATGGCTCCAAGGCAGGAGGAATGTGATTGACACAGGTGTTGGAAGCTGGAAAACACTTTGTGAGTCTCAAATCAGGTCCTTGGGGGCTAAAACCCTGCATAAGTATAACAAGAGTGGATTGTCTTAAATCTGACTGCTGTAGTACTTCATGTGTGGTCATTTAGGCTTATTTCTGTAAATACTTATTTAAATAAACTTGAATCAATTATTCCAATATCTCCCTTTGTCTCCTACCATCAGAAATGGCATGGTGGTCAGAACAGCAGCATTAGGGAAATGATACCTTGCGCACACTGGGCAAGATGTATGTTAACACAAAAGACCTTGGAAGATGGCTTCTCATATGCAAAGAAGGATGTTTCACATTTTTGCTCACTGCCTCTCAAAAAGAAAACCTTATAATCAGGAAAGGTTGCAAAACCAATGTTAGTTTGTGTATGTCACTGTCGCAAAGGTCGTTCTCTCCTCTTTTGATCACCTCTTCTGGCTTATGTCTGGCTTTGAGACATCTGAAAGGATAGCAGGACTTCTACTGGTGATACACAGTTGACCAAAGGTCAGATGTGCGTAGGATCCTGTTACCTTCTCACTTGTGCTACTTATATTAATTTGGCTCACTCATGAAGCTTTATGCATTGTGTATCTCCTAACTAAAACCAAAGAAGTCTGACAGAGCAAACTAATTGAAACACAGTACTCTGCATCTCACTTTGGCACCATCGTTCTGTGCCGGTGCCGCACAGTTCAAAGTTAATAGAGAGCCGTGTAGGGGATGCTGCTCACCAAGGTGAAATGCAACACAATAGTGGACAAGCTTGATGAGTGGTTTTCCTCTACAAGAGTAGCTTGGAGACATGACTTTACTCTCTTTAGTACCTCTGTATGCACAATGGCATAGCTATGAAGGTGACGGGATCATATCAAATCAACCCGAGTGCAGAGCTTTGGTTTAATTTTTTTTTTATATCAATGGCTGGTCTCAGCTCTAATTAACCTACTCCCCTATCAGTCCATTCCCTCCCCACATGCCGTCTTTTCCCCTTCCTCTCTGTGATCTCCATTTCACTGCAGAGATGGCCTGGCAAAGAGACATTATTCTGTTTAGAAGCTAAGCACCTCACTAGGGGTGACAGGCCTGTTTTTAGGTCATTTATCTAATTGCTCTTTGCAGATAAGAATTAATTAGCCCGATTATTTTTCTTAGTTTTTGGATAGGTTCCCCACCTGGAGAGAAGAAATTCCTCTTTGTCAGTGATTAATTGCTGAGCCAGAAGCTTTCTGCCTTGCATTTCTAATAAATGCCGACTGGTTCTTTGGGTCGCATTACGAACCAGGCAGATTGTGGTTAAAATGCACAGGATAATAAAGTATTTGTACAAACAAGATCACTGCCATTAGATTTTTATTAAATATTTTAATGTATCGAGGTTGAGAGACTGTGAGAATCAAAAGGTTTAAGGTCTCCTATTCCCAGCATTTTCTGCTGAGAGCCACCCCATAGCCCTTTGATCTAAAACAGATGAACCTCATGCCAATGCCTCAGTTCAGGATTTGGCACAGCTGGTTTGTCTCACCCTGCTCTGAGTGCTCAGAGGGTTGTGACTGTGCAGTCAGCTCAGCTCGATGATAACATTTTGTGAACTACAGTGGAGCAGGCTGAGCTGAAGGAGGAAAGGTTAGGATTTGTGTGTGAAATTGTGGCAGGTTTACATCCAATTGAGTTTAAGGCAGAAGAAATACCCCTTTCCCCTTCCTCCTTTCCCCTTCCTCCTTTCCCCTCTTTCTTTTCCACTCTTTCCTTTTCTCTTTCCTTATCCCTTTCCCTTCTGCTTCCCTTTATATTTTCTTCACATTTCCCTTTGTTTGCTTTTTTTCCCAAGCATTCAGCCCAAAGTAAAAGGTGTTTTTCTGCAGGATCTATTAAGTAAAAGCACAGTGGTCTTGATTCACAAGCTGGTCAGCTTAGGACAAGCCTCCTTTCCAGGACTATGCAGCAAGTCAGACAGTATGATCTCTTATGCCCTTAAAACCTGATTTCTGCCCTAGAAAGCTCATGGAAGAAAATTGGAGTCTTGCCATTTATTTCACTGTGCTTGTGAACTGCTTGAAACCCCTGATGTCCCAACAGGAGAAATTAATTGCTGGTGTTAAAGCTGATCACAAAAGGCATTGGAGCTACCTACTTTACAGTGTTCACTACCACCTCGGAGAGACAAGGCTGAAAAGGCAGAGGAATGAGATCCTGTGTCATCCCCTGGTCTGACTCCCTCTGCCCCACAGCTGAGAG
Organism: Forpus xanthops; assembly: GCA_032466535.1. Lineage (NCBI taxonomy): Eukaryota > Metazoa > Chordata > Aves > Psittaciformes > Psittacidae > Forpus > Forpus xanthops. The sequence continues at coordinate 47,770 of JASSUY010054730.1, read as the reverse complement.
ATGTTAAGAGGGCAGTATGGGGGCATCTGGCGCTGAATGCCTTCACTGCATCTGTTCTCTAGAAGAAAATAAATCTTCCTCATCCTGAAATACACAATCTTTAGATTGGAGAGAAGTAAATTAGAGTCTCTCTGTTAACTTCCGTTGTTAGTGGGCAGAGTTACTTTACTGAGGGGTTTGTTTGGTTTTTAGTAGAAAGGGGAAAAAAATGATAAAAGACGAAAACACAACAATTTTTCTCCTGGCAAGTGGGCTGAAGGCAGAAGAGGAGAGCTGATATTTCTCTGATGTATAGTAACAATATTGCATTGTGAAAAGCAACTTTCCATGGAGCTTTGATTCTTACTCAACCACAGTATTTTGAGAATACCATTCCCTACTGTGATTTAAAGACAGAAAAATCTAGTGCTACCCTGATGGTTAGTCAAAAATCAATGCTTAAAAATTGCTCCTACCTTCAACTTTGATCTATGGGATATTATTTTGGTTTTGAGTATCAAGTAAAGCTCATGTATCAGATATAGCTGATGTTTCTCACTACGTATAAAATGATCAAAATTCTTTCACATTTTCTTTTGTTAAATTGAGATTTCATTCTGGTCATCATTGCTGCTAAACCCAAATACTCTCACACAAGACAGAGGACCTAGTTATTTTCTTCACTGGAACCCCAAGGGGAATCAGACACTTGGATTCAATGGGAGTATAACTGCTAAATGCTGGTTTTGATATTAGCTACTGGACCCTGTTTTAACTAATATATTACATAATAATTAGGGAAGAAAAAGAGTATCTCGCCAGATATCTTGTGTTTGCAGCAGTCATTTTTCTCCTTCTTAGTAGGTGGTGCAGTGCTGTGCTTTTGACTTTCAACCTGGGAACAGTGCTGATAACACCAATGTTTTTAGTTGCTGCTCAGTAATGTTTACTCCAACCAAGGACTTTCTGAGTCTCATGCTCTGCCAGGGAGGAGGGGAAGACGGGAGGAAGCAGAGAGAGGACACCTGACCCAATCTGACCAAAGAGGTATTCCATACCATAGCACGTCATGCCCAGGATGTAAAAACTGAAGGCAGGGACCCGGAAGGGTTAGATCACTGCTCGGGCCAGGTTGGGTATTGGTTGGTGGGTGGTGAGTGGTTGTATTCGCCTCCCTCATTATTTCCCTTATCATTATTATTGATGGTAGCAGCAGTGGTTTGTGTTATACCTTAGTTACTGAACTGTTCTTCTCTCAGCCCGTGGGAGTTATGTTCTTTTGATTCTCCTCCCCATCCCTCTGGGAGCAGGGGGAAGGGGATGGAGGGATGTGAGGAAATAACTGCATGGTTCTGAGTTACCAGCTGGGCTTAAACCATGACACCATACCAGGAAGTTACACTACAAACCACATTTCAGAGGTGGAAATGGAACCTCTCTGAGCTCATGTTTTTTTCCCTAATGCCACAAAATGTGTCACTGGATAAACTTCACACAAAACCTTAGCAATGCCTGCTCTTGTTTTAAGCCCACACCAAACAATTTAATTTAAGTAAGATTTACCTCCCCCACCTTCAGTGTCATTTCTGGCACTGTACATGAGGAAATTTAACAATATTGAGTGGCCTGAGTTATGATAATGAAAGATGGTTGCTAAGAAAAACCATGATGATAGCCAAGAAATTAATATTACAGAGATGAAAATCTTCTTATAGACCCAAAATAATAGATGTCCTGTATCAATATATGACTAATCAACACTCAAGGATTTATCTTTCAAATTGCAGAACACGGTGGAGACATTTAATGCAATATGGTCTCCCTTCAGAGAGATACAGTGTGTGACTAAATATCTCCAGTGAGTAATATTCACACTTACTCAAGTACTGTAAATATATCCTTGATAAATCTGGAGAGCGAATTCTTGTAAATTCTTGTTTAACACTGCAAGGAAGCTTAATAACTTTCCAATCTATCAACATGTTTTAATTTCCTACTGTGTAGTTTCTAAGTGAAACAGAGCATTTAACAGGAGAGTTGATTGAAAACTAACGGAGAACAGACTGCCATCTACTAGACAACCTTGGGATCAAATGTCCACTGAATTGTATTGGGCTTGGGCAGGACATTTTCAAATGTGAATATTTTATTGTCACTATGCCTAACTATGCACGTAATTTTTCATGTAAAATTAAGTGCATATGCAGACTTAAAAAAGAGAAAATCCTTTCTACTAAGAAGTGGAAAGGGCTGAGAAAGTGAGAGATGATTGCAGCCAGGTGGGTACATCAGGAAGTGACATTATGTTATTTACACCTTTTTTCTAAGGTCCAGAATGCAGGCTGAATGGAACACTCAGGAAAAAATATGCCATGCTAAAAAAAAAAAAAAAGCCAACTATTTTTAAGTGATACATGTCGATACCTACATGTATTTTACAGGGCTTGGAAGGGTACAGATGAGCTGATTAGTAAATCAGATTTATGTGACCTTTCAAGCCCCTAGTCTTTTTATAAGTATGTGTCTAGGGTCTCTGGCAAGTGTATATCTACTCAACAAATTAAATCCAGCAAACTCATTGACATATATAGTATCAGGTTGTTTTCTGAGCTGCCTGCCCAGTAGTTTTCAGATATTGCCCCAAGAAGAGAGTTCAGAAATACTTAGAGCTGCGACGGATAGATGTCTGAATCATAGCTGCTACATTTGGGTGTTATATGAATCAACCTTTGCTGATCAAACCGAAAATACATCAACTTTTGTTTCCATAGGTGTTCTTTGTTTGTCTATACAGTTTTTTTCTCTAAGCACTGGGACATTTCTCAGGGATTGAATTTAAGGAAGAGAGGTGGTGTGGTCCTTTATATGAGCAAATGCAGCAAAGGCTGTATTCTGTTTCATAAAGTGTACAAGTTTTTTTTAAAATATAAATTATTCAGTTATGATGATGATGACGTTACAGTGTATACAAGCATTTTCAGTCCCGGAATGGACATAAACTACTTACTCTGAATAGCAAACATCAAAGAAAACAACTGAACTGAGAATTAATGACTCACTATTTCTGTTTTTTTCAGCTCTAGGAGTATCCGCAAAAGAAACATCTTCCTACAAGCGATAATATGAAATCTTCCTGTTCCTCCTACTTGTCTTTTTCCTCCATGGGGTCTTTAAACTTACTTCAAATATTTGAAAAACTTCCTACATTTTTTCCTATATTCCTCCAGACCAAGTTTCCACAGTTTAATCATTTTAATCTCTTGCTACCTGACAGGACTTTCCAGTCTACTCTGCAAAATTGATAGTATTTGATTTTTCTTTCTTGTTTTGCTTCCCCAACCCCCCCCCGCACAAAAATACTACATGGGGAAAGAAGCAGAAAACCAAGTACTCAAACCATTACAGGACACCTGCAATAGGTCAAGGAGTGAAATAATTATTTCCTGACCACTTCAAATCACCATTTGCCTACTACAGTGCAGAGAAATTTGAAGTACAGAGAGCAACCTCCTTTTTGCTTATTATTCATGTAATTAACAACATTACAAAAATTCAAAATAGTCTTTGAAATGTGAATGTTGTCAATATCAGCACTTCCATTTGAATAACACATTCCTAGACATTTCTTGTTATGATTCACAACTGTCTGGTGCAATTGAGACCCTGGTAATGCTCTCAAAAGTTCTTGAGACTCATATTTATTTCAATCATTTCAGGACAGTCTTTGTAAAGATTAATATCTTTACTACCTCTTGCCTGGGTGCAAGGGGCGACCCTGATTTGTGCAAAATCTCATTTTGCAAAACACATGCTGAGTATATTAAGGAACCTGATGAGATACAGCACTGGCAAGAGAAACCTTCAAACATTACTTTTTTCTCCACCATAAAGTGGAAAACTCTAAACGATATTGTTGATTAGATACAGCATATCGGTAAAGGTCTTTCTAGCTTTCCTGAGCGTGTCTGCTTTACTTCTAAATTCACGGCACTAAAATGTTTTCATTCCCTTTCCCTTCACTCCCCACTTAATCCTTAAGTATTTTCACCTTAATCCAGAAGTTTTCAAATGCCCTGACAAACCAGCTAAATGTAAAGAAATAGCTGCTTCTCTTAGCTTTTTTTCCTGTCAATCATTTTAAACCCAGCGGAATGTGTGATGAGGATGATTCAGTTTGTAGAAAAGCAGCAACTTAGCAGTTGGCTAATGTTTTGCGAGCTGTTCCGCTTAAACAGATGGAATACTTGTATTTCATATTTCAGCCCCATCCCTGATTATGGTTTTTTAGTAGTCCCAGTACTAACTACCTCGGCATGGGAAGAGATTGGTGGCAGTCTGGTGTTCACAGCTGACTTGTGATTCTGTAAGGTTTTCTTATTATACTCAATAGTTCTGTCAGACAGGTGTTGGAGGGATGCAGTTGTGCTTTGGGGAATAGCAGGTAAATTTATGCATCTTTAAAGAACTGGCAGATTTAGCTGCCTACATATGATTTAAGGGCCTGATCCCAAACCCATTAAACTTAATGGGAGTTTTTCATTGACTTAGTTGGCTTTGGATTAGCTCCTAAGTGAATTTCCAGTAGAAGGTAAAAACCCAGCCAACAAAGCTGTCGATTTCTTGGCACACTCATTTCCTTTTAGTGAGCAGTGGCATAGCCAAACCTTACAGAACTGCCCAGTGGAATTATTCTGACAAGACCATTACCTGCAGACATTTCTACCCCTTATCTGGAACTCCAAGAATATATGATGAAAGCTTGAAGGAACAAATAAATATATTACAGGATTTTCCCCACTGAAATGTTGTTAAAATGGAAAAGAGGTGTAGGCCTTATTTAAATAAACTAGCCCCTGTTGCCTTATAGAGGATTGCTTCACCATGTTTGACCTAGGGGCTGTGTAGCCCAACATGTGCTATGGATTTGGCTGGAGCAGATATCTCGGGAACAATACAAGGATATTTCTCTAAAACAGGCTGCTGTTTTTCACTGACTGTGTCTTAGAAACTCTCTGAACAAGAGATCTCTATGCATTGAATATCCCTCAATGTGTCTTTCTTCCATTAATTTCTCCATAGATTGTTTTTGAAACTATTTAACTACCCCAAAATATTGTTGCAAGGAACTTCACAAATTGTTTTTGTGCTAGATGTCTTGTTTGCGTTGAATATACCCCTTGCTAGTTTAGTTTGACGACTTTTAAGTCACAGATTTCTAGAGACAGCGAACACTCATTATCTATTAGCCATTACCAGGCCAGCCAGAATGTTAAAGACCTATATCTGACCTCCTCCTCCCCCTCTTCAGATGTTCTTTTTCAAGATAAAAAGTCTTGATCTATTTAGCTTAACTGAGAAACTATAATGTAACTTTCCCTAACCTCAAATAATTATGGACCTGCAATTAAATTCTGTGGTCAGCTTGGATTCAATCAATACATAGGCTTACTGGACATGATGATATTTGCTATGAGTTTTCTTTCTTTAATACCAAAATTAGTCTGACTCAGCATCCCTCATGAGATATTGCAGGAGAAAATGGTGGGGGGGGGGAATCTACATTGTGAGTATTCCTGCCATTGCATTAGTTAATAATGAGGGGCATATTAGTATTCTTGAAGTTCCTATAGTCTCCATGCTTCATACAGAGCTGTAAAATAAAACAACCATAGCCATTAATATGCTAATGTTATATGCTATGACCATGTTGCTCTGTCTCCTGAGTATCTCCACTGTCTTCCTATCTCTTTCCACATCACATTAACACTCCCTAGGTGAAATCCTGACCCTGTTGAAGTCAATGGCAAAACTCCCATTGACTTCACCAGCATCAGGATTACCTCCTCTGAGGAGTTTTATGGCTTTGCTCCTGAGTGCTTTTCTGGTTTTACACCCCGGTGTATGCCCTACTTGTTCTTTTTTTCCTGATAAGTGCTCACCCTCATACTCCCATTTATTTTTGGTCTTGCATGTCTAATTCTGCCCCTTCTTGATATTAGTCTCCCAGCATGAAAACATCTTCCTTTGCCTTGCCTGCCCATTGAGTCTCCCCTCCTGCTATCAGATCCTGCTTAAATTTTGTACTACTAATCTCTCACTGCTAGCCACTGCTAGACATTCTCCTGCCCTTCCCCTACATCTGATCATGATATAGGCTATACTAGAACTGAGAGAATAGGTGAAAATTGCCTGCCTGCCTCCCCAGATGTCTTCAGACAATGTTTTCACATGCAAGACGTCTACAGCTAGGGAAATACTTCCCAGGCATTTTCTCCCTCTCATTTTTCCACCTTGTATTCACTCTTTGCATTAGATAGACCTGCAATATTAATTCCTCACAGTCCAGACTTATATTTTTAATTTGATTTTATTAGAGTTACGCAGAATTATAGAAAAAACAAATTACCCTAAAATTAGTATATTGAATAGGCTAAGGAGTATTTAGAAATGAGAAGAGAATAATGCTTTATAGATAATTTATCATGCAGGCAAGAAGAAAGAATTTGCCTGAGTCAGGACTCCAGACTCGCCATGAATATATAGTGTAATCAGTAAAGAGTTTGCATGATCAAGCACTAACTAGGAAAAGATCACAATACAAAGTTCATTTAAATCAATAGGAAGTGTCCAATTGTCTTGGATAGAGGCCTAAGTAAGGATCTCAGGATTTGACCCATTACATCTCATTGCACAGAAGCCTTGAAATGTGTGGTACATTAGGCTTTCTTTGTTAAATTTAAGTACATATGCTGAGCACCTTTATACTGTTGACTTTGAATAGTTTTGAGCTGGAAGATCCCGGAAACTATTAATACCCTCCAGAGAAATATCAGCTTGCAATAGTGAGTATGGATCCCTCTTGTTGACCTAGTTTATATCTACGGAATCAACCTACACAATTCTTTTCACCAGCTGCTCTGTGGCTTAGGGAGATGGGGTGTTAATTAATGAGGCATTTGTTGAAATTTATAAGGGCTTTTCCTATCCAGGTTAGACATAAATTATGAAGGCTCTGGCAAAGTGGGCAGGATATTGTTGACTGCAACTGTTCTGCTTATTACAGCCAGTACTGGAGAAAATAGGCCTTCAAAGAACAATTTAAGCACAGGAGCAAGCTTGATGGGAAAAAGAAGAACGTTTAAAACAATTAAAATTGCAGGATGAAGTGATTTGTTTTTCCTATTCAAGGTACAGTTACTTTCTGAAATTTCTTTTTCAGTAGCATCTTTTAGTCCCTGACCTGTTACGTAAAGCATAATTACAGGCTTTATGAGATTGTGGTACCTTCAAAATAGGCATGATGTCATACAAAATTCAGTATTGTCTGCTGCCTGGATTCCACAGAGATAAATACACGGGAAATGCACACCCTGAGAGAAAAATTAGATAGATTTGCTTTGATTATGTGTTGTCTCCTTTTTAATGTTAATTTCTCACAAATATTCTAGCATGGGAATTTAGCGGCAGACGTGTTTGTAGAAATAGCTACTTTTAAGTGAGTGTTGGAGAACAGTGGTTTTCTTAACAATGAAAAGCAAATTTCCATTTCTGAATCGGAAGCGTTGTCAATGTCAAGTTAATTCAAAGCCTGACATTCTATCAGTCAGGAAAAGAAACATGTAACATGCATTTAATTAATATGTCCCTCTGAGGGTTTGAACACACAAGTCTATGATAGCCGTTCATTTAGGAGCCTTTCAGTTCAAGCAGTAGATCCAGATATGGAGGTCCCTTTTCCCATTCACCCTCAACCCATTTCATTTCTTATGACGTGCCAGACTACACACCCTTGGGGCAGAGATTTTGCAATGAAATCTTTCCACCAGAAAACGCTGATTCACCAAAAGCAAAATGTGATGTGAAAACACATTGCTTTTGATGAACTTCTAAGCAAACACAAGTGGGCTTTCCATTCAGATTGCTTGGTAGCTCTTAGAATCTGCTTGAGGACCTGCAAGTACTGAACTTTCTGAACTTATGACCTGATTATTTGTGAGATCCCATCCTAGCTATCCCCCATCAAGGAAACAGAAAATCTTCATTCATGATTCAGATCCTTGAGAAACTATAAATCTTAGAAACAGATCTATTAATTTGGTGCACTCGCTTGAGTTCAATTTTATTATGAAAATTTGCTTTTATTCCTAGTTTTTGTACAAAAATCTGTTTCATTCTGAAAGTAAAAAGAAAAAAAAAAAAGAAAAACATCATTCCACAGTTACTTTCTGCTTATGTGTCCTCCAGAATTTCTAGCAAAATCACATCTGCTTGATTCATAATAATTTTGTTCATGAGCAGCAAACACAGTTCCCTCACAAAACATTCTCAGGATGAGAATCTGAACTGAGTTACCTGATAGTTCAAAACACCAAGAGCTCCTTCAAGCAGAAAGAAAAGGGTTAAATCCATCAAACAAATATTTTTCTGAATCACTACTATGGCAAATTCAGGCAGGAGTGTTTTTCTTTCCTGGCTATTAGACCATTAAGAAAACAAAAAGCACAAGTCTATGTCCTTAAGACACAGTCTTAGCCTTGCTGAGGACATTCCATGAGCTACTGAAAATCCAATTTTCCTGGGAGACCATAGGGTTATTATAGACTCAGAAATCAAAATCTGTGCTCAAACAACTCAGATTATCCTTTGCTCTTTTGTTACCAGGGTCCTCACCCTGGGACTGCATTTCCCTATAAGCCATGGGGGCTCTATGCTAGTCCTCTGAGTGCTCAAATGCAGTGAACTGCAGAACAATCAAAGAAGCCATTTCATGTTCCTTGTCAGGCATGGGGCCTCCTGATCTCTTATCAATTATCTGTCAAAAGAAGAGGGTGTTATTCTTCATTAACACATTGCAGTGTGGTAATTAACAACCAGATAGCATGGGGCTTAAAAAGTGGCCTCCCCTGACCACTCGTTCAATAAATATTGACATAAGCACCAGTAAAAGTATGTCGTATGGATCTTCACTAAAAACAACAACCAAGAAAAGAGGAGAAAGGCAAACAAAGTGTATCATGATTTGTTTTTTGAAGAAACCTCTAGCAGGTTTTAGCAGCAAATGGAACCAATTTGGGCATTATTCAAGCCCAGGTTTCCTTGTTTCTTGTTCCTCTCCAGACTAAAGATCTGCCCCCCTCCCCCTGCTTTTGGGTGGGGGGCAGAAAGGGGAGGTTACCTTCCTGTTGAAATAAGCCAGCAAGAACTTTGTCAAGGAATGAACTCTTACTGTAACCCACACCTCATTTGTCACCCTGATGGGCTGAGGAAAAGTGACATTTACAAACTGAGAATGAAAGTACATCCATTTCACCAGTCTGACACCCTGATATAATAACTATTTACCTTGAGAAAGAGGGACTGAGATTTCCGATTCTTGTGAATCTTCTCACTTTGGCACTTATTTTCTCACTCTGTCAAACAGCCCCAGATTAATGGGACAATTTGTTCAACAAATCATATTAGCAGAAAGCGCACAGGGTAAAGAGAAGGAGGCGGGGGAGCAGGAAATTTTTACTCATTCATAGCAGTGGTATCTCTGCAAATAAAAATGTAGTTATGCCTGACATTTACAGAGGTACAATGTGAAAGGGAAAAAGTGTAATGACTTTGGGCAGTTGAGAGATCACTTTGCAAGAACAGTAGTGCTCAAAAGGGAATAAGATAAAGTTACACATAACATCTAGATTGAGCTTCTTTCTGGAACATATTTGTCAAACACAGCAGGATCCGTCTGTGTTTAAAAAAGAGTTTTCCATTAAAATTAAGCACCGTGTGCTTTCCTAACTATAAAGGAATGCTCCCTTACAGTCTGCATTTCAGAAATGTTAGGTGAAGAATTAAAGTAAGTTGAAGCCATATGGTGAATGCTATGAATCCTTCTAGCTGGCTTGATAATGTACAAGGGACTGACATAAACCCCATCTAAGTCAATGGAGGATTTTCCATTGAATTCACAGGATTCCAAATTGGGCACAGAGCAGACAGAAACTCAAGTCTCTTATATTTACTCCTCATTTACACTGCATAATACCACTGAAGAAGCAAAACAGACAAACAAGGTTTCTTCTGTTTCCTTATACACATATTTAGTTCTTACTGTGGAGGCAAACAAATAGAAGAATGCAACAGTGGTTATTCTACCTTTATAGGGGCACAAATGCGAGTATTATCGATCCTGAAAAGTCATCTTGGGTACATGTTTTGGTTAGGAATTGGTAATGAGTTAAGACCGTGTTGATGAGTAATTCACTGGGCAGCAAACCATACTCATTCCTCTCAGCGTTTTAACCCAGAGCTCCCTGCAAAACTGTGTGTTGGTATTTATAGTGTATACGGAGTAGATTATCTTTAAAAAGTGTTTCTTTTTAAGTCTGTGGTGCCTGTTTTTGCTTGCCATGAAAATATACAGAGCAACGTAGCATCATCCCCCCACATGCACACTCACACACTTACAAACACATTTTAAGAGGACACTCTAAGTTTGCCATCATGTTAATTTATTTCTGTTAGCTTGGTACAGCAGCACTGTACCCTGCATCTTCAATGAAAATTGACGCTCCCTTGTTCCACGTTTCTTTATGTCATGACCTTGGGTGTCAAAGGAAAATATTGCTTTGCATCCCTGTGTTGCTTGAGTCCTGCTTCTCTCTTTATAGCTTATTACTTGGCACAGTTCAGAGCACCCTGTACTGCAATGAGATATGCAGTGTGCAGCTGGCAACACTGGGAATACTTCAGGCTATGGAGATAACGACAGTTAAGTCTGTTGTGCAAATAATATTTTGCCCCAAATTCAAGAATTTAAAGGTATCATCAAAGATTTCTGATGGTAAATTTACTTTCTTAATAAAATTTCTTCTTTTATGGCTTGTTCTATAGCCCAGAGAATTGATAGATTGGTCCTTCTCCATGAGGGTGCTGATTCTCTCAGGATATTTTAGGTATGTTTGTATGCTGAGCAGGATGAATGAGAAGGAACTAGCCTTCTACAAGACTAAAACAAAAAAAGCTGAAGCCCCAAATTAATTACTTATTAATTCAACTGTTTTTTTACTTCTTAGTGAATAAGATACATGAATAACTTGCTAAGGATACGAACAAAGGGAATTTGGTGCAACTAATGCAGTCAGGATTTAGAGCAGCATCAAAGAGAGCAGAACGTCTTCTTCAAAATATGGTTAGGAATAAGGGTGTTGACTGGTGACATTTATTGAGCAGGCACAGCAAATGAACAGTAGCTGAAGCTAACTTGATTTTAAGTGGCTCAACCTCTTCAAACTATTTCAGTAAATCAAGAGATTCTGAGAAAACATTGCCCCCTTCCCCTTTCTACCCACAGCACACTGAACAAGACTCAGGATAGGACGGTTGCAAAGTCCCTCTTCTGACCCTTCTCCTCCCTTCTCCCCCTATTTACAACGTTACTTTTAATTGGTTTTGTAAATTCCTGAAGTTCCCTGCCCTGAGGGCAAAACCACCTACATCCCCTATGGCTTGAACATTGACCAAGGGTGAAAGTAGTAGAGACTTCTTGGCTGCTCTTCCCTGGTCATCTCCAACCTAGCACAGATACCAGTAACAACATAATTAGTTTGGAACAAAAGAGGCTTTGTACACTTTGATGTTTACACCTCACTGATCCTTCTGGATGCATCCCTGTTCCATGGAAAGTAAATTACAGCACAAGGACTCAGTTGCAAGACTTGGCACATGCCATGGTCAGATGGCAGGTTCTCAACCCCCGAGGTAAACAGAGATCAATCCCAGCCTGATAGGAGGAGTTTCTGGGGATTTTTCCTTTTTATCCTCTTCACTCATTTTGGTAATGGGGAATAAAAGTCTGGGTTTAGATTTTGAGGGTTTAAGAGAGTATTGGATTTTTTTTGATGGAGCCTCTGGACAGTTTTATTATGTAGCTACCGAAATAAGCTTCTGGTAAGGGCTAGTCTTCTTTAAGACAGCATTAAAAGAAGGAAAAAGGAAGGTGCCAAGGTGGCAACATTGCAACTGGAAATAAGCCATAGAAAAGCTAAAACAAAAATAAAGAAAAAGCAGCCCTCCCTCTCCAGACAACTGGAAAAGAGAGAAACACAAAGTACTGATGGTGGCTCTGTCCTTCCCAAGCACCTCTCTTTGCCAACATATTAATATTACAGAAGCAAGTGCTCTCATCTTTTCCCAGCTGGGATTCTCCATCTCTCAAGGCCTGTTCATTCCCATTTAGTCACAGATATAAAGATGGGCAAGAGGTATTTTGACACCTTTTCTAATTTTCTGGGAATGACTAGAAAGCACAAGGACTCTATTACAGAAACTGGCTTCACAGCAGAGGTCAGTTTGAAGGCTGTATGAGGGGTGATGGATGCTCTAAGAGATGGTCCTGAATCTATAAATAAATAAATATATAAATAAATGAAAGGAATCTCAAAAAAACTAAAATCCATGAGGTGTGTGTAGCACTTTCTTCAAGAAGAATAAATCATGAATTTAAATTTTGACCTCTTTAAATATTTCACATTTTTATTGTCATGGCAACTGGTGTTTTTCCATTAGAAATATCAGCAATTCAAACCCTTATTCCCTTTCCCTTTCTGGCTTCTCTACATCACTGGATTATTTGCCCCCAAAAGAACTCCAATAAACTGTAACATTGAGATGAGGCAGCGGAATACCAGGTACTTGGGTATAAATGCCTAACTGGGCAGTACAGTAGCTCTCCAAGTCAGAGATGGATTTTGGGGATTTTGGCAGGAGCCAAGACTTCTCCAGATACAATCACAGCTGTCAGAGCTGGACTTTTTGTGCAAGCAGTACTGCAGCCTAATTCTTTGTTCTTTGTATGAACCCCAGTGCCAAGGATGGATATATAGATAGTAAAAACAAAAATAATCCTCAAAACAAAAGCCAGAAGAAATAATAATTAAGGTGCTGTTCTATATTAAATCCTATGTTCATAACTGTATTTTATGGAGTTTAATTTTCATGGACTATAGCTGAAGTAATACCCAGCACCATCAGCAGAAGTTGTACCAATCAGACCTTATTGTGGAATTCTACAATGCAAAGCATATAGGTTAAAGACCACTCTCACGCATCACTCTTGAATGTTTGGAGGATAGCTTTAACTCCAGATAGTATTATTAGTCCCTGTGTCCCATGAGACAGTTTTGGCAGTGTGGAAGTGCAACATCATGAAAGCTGAGCTCTGCCCAGAGCTGCAAACCTATTTGCATAGGGCCAAGAGAAGAATTTTATAAACTGAAATATAAAACTCTTAAAATATATATATATTTCTCAATGAGAAAAAGTAGAAGATTAATATGAAATATGATGGACATTTTCTTTCTTTGGTGACATCCTGTATGACCTCTTGTTTGTAATAATCCTTTAGATAGGGAGCAAGAGTTCCACAAGTATAGGATTTAACGAAGCCTAGTGACGATTTTTAGTGGATATGTGTCTTGTAGTTGGGTTCTCTCTGTGTTTTTTAATGTGAAAATACTGATAGAAGCTTTTTCTCTGGGAAGCTTTTCCTGGTCTAGGGACATTCATAATTCCTCTCTCTTGTGTAAATTATCTGATGCCTAATGGTGACAGACGCGTACACACATACACAGACTGTGATTGCATAAGCCTTGTTTCCTGAGTAAACCATGCTGAAAGAACTCATCAAGAATGCTAATCAGAGTTTGAGACCTTCAAATACTGTATGAAGCAACATAGCTACAGCTTTTCATGTAAAGTTCCAAAATATATATACATAGGTCTATATATATGTATTTAGCTTATAGATATTCATGTATATATTTGTATATATGTGTGTGTGCATGTGCATATATATATGTATATGCACAGTCTTCCATGTACTAGAAAGTCCCTTCTTCAGGCAGCACATTATCAGTTTTGTCACCTTTGTCACTGAACGTGCATTAATTTGATGTGATTCAGCTTAGACCATGATTCATCCAAATTGTGAAAGGGGGCAGAGTGGGTGGCTTGTCATTTACCCATAATACAGCCTGGAGTAAATGTTCCCTGGACACCCATATCGTTAGAAATCCCAAATACCTGAGAAACTTTTTTTCAGCCCTCTGATTAATATGGACACTGATAGGAGGTTTATACACTCTGCTCATCAGGCCAATGTATAGAGACTTGCTGAGCTGAGACATAAATATGGCCTAATCATCAAATGTGGATTCAGGTCTCCCCTGCTGAGCAGGTAACAGTCTAAAGTGTTTAAACTGATACCTGCCCAGCATGTGGTATCTTAATCAGCATCACATTCCAGCACTTCCTCCCTCACTTTGGTCTATAGAGACAATGACCTCAGGAAGACAATTTTATTTCAGTGTTCAAATTTGCCTATATGAACATATTTTTAACTCCTGCATTGCCTCGCAGATGAGCACTGCAGCATCTGTGCAAAAGAAAAGGCCACTTATATGAGGGGAATTATAAAGAAAGGTTATCATATGGAAGGTTGAAAATTGAAGATCTTAATAAACAGTTTAAGAGTTCACCATTTTTTTTTCAATTTTCATGATTCTAAGCCAAAATGAGAAATTGGGCTGGTAGGGAACAGATTCATAAATCACATTCTTTTCCTGCAAACCACAGAGCTGCAGCATGGCTGCAAAAACCTGTGCTCACCTGGGAATGTCTCGGCAGGAGCAGCGCATCCCTGGAGATGCGCTTCCCATCCCTCCACCCAGCACAGATCCAGCACCTGAGGGCTGCCGAAACCTGCGTATGCCATCATCCTTCCTCCTGGGCAGCTCCAGACAGAAGGAAAAACTTGTTTTTTCCCACTGCTGCTCAACTCCTCTGGCACAGACAGGGCATGCGTGGACTTTAAGAAGTCCGTGATCGCTTTTTGAATTCCAGCCATTTATTGTGACTAGGGGCATATTTGCTTTGGAGCTCTGGTGTTACACTGGTGCCTGGCTGAAGGTAGGGACCGAAGCCTGAGAAACCTATGGATTTTATCTACGTCTGGAGCAACCCATTTGTACTCCAGTTTTAGGAGAGGCTGACAGACTTGGAAAGGGTGGGAAAATTTCAGTACTTGAGCCTAGCTGCACTTGAGGATCTTAAAGGTTTTTTTCAACCTTGTTAATGCTATGATTTTATTATCCTTCCTCTTACGCATCTCCCGGGAGGCTGTGGGCTCCCACCACACTATAAAGCTTCCCATAAACCAGAGCTGGAGACACTGTGTGTCCCTTTCCAGGTGAGGACAAGGTGAGTCTCCCGGGAGCCTTGGCTTTGTTTCCCACTTTCACCTCGGCGGCAGAGCCGGGTGGCAGCCGGAGCAGCGGGAGGGCTTATCTCCAGCTCCCAGCACTTCCCCCGGCGTGCGTGTGGGAGCCGGCATGCCACCAATTCCAGCTTAGGGGGGAAGAACCGTGGCCGGGCCAACAGGAAGGCTCCCTCGCCGTGCGCCCGCACGCCCCAGCCGCGTCTCGCCGGCCGCAGGAGTGCAATCGGACAGCTGCAGGGATTTCCCGTCGGGAAAAGCTCAGGCCTCTCCATCTCTTCCTGCGAGGCTGGCGGCGGGTCGGCAGCGGCAGCCGGGCCTCAGGAAGCTGTCGGCCGTGAGCAAGTGGCTGCAGGCGGGCAGGCGGAGGAGAGGAGGTGATGGTGGCCAAAACCTATTTGTTCGGTGGCCGCCGCACCGACACGCGCTGGCTGGGCTGGAGGAAAACAAAAGGGGGATGTCTGCTTCAAAAAGGCAGGAAATGAAGCAGCGTGGGGGACGGAGAGATCTATTGGGACTGGGCTGGGGCTTTTCTCTCTTAACCTATTGTTTCGTTATATTAAAAAAAAAGAAAAAGAGAGAAAAAATAAAAATAAATTGAACACATCCTGTGACCTCTTATCAAGCCATCGGGAAGAAAAACAAACAGCTCATTCATCTAAAGGCCCAGGGTGTTTTTTGATGTGGCTGCTGGAAGCCATAAGGGCACTAAAGGGGTTGGAACATCACCCCTCAATGGACGCCTGCTCACCTTCTGGCTTTTCTTGACTTCTGTGCCAGGCAGGAGCTGTTTGCCAGGGTTTCTATACACAACTCTGGGCATTTCCCAGCTGGCCACAGCCCCTCAGGTTCCCTGTGTGCAGGAAGTCTTTCATTCCCCTCTTACCTGCAAACCGGATTTTGATGGCTGATTTTCCTCCTGCTCCATGTCGCCTCCTTTTTTTTGGCCAGACACCTCTAATTTTCCACTCCTCTTTTTGCTCCGAAGGGGGTGACATTTAAGGGAAAACAATGCCATTGCTTTATTTAGCTCTTACCTATGATTTTTTTTTTTTTTTTTGCTTTTAATTGCTCCTTAATGGTTGCTGTACTTGTGAAGAGGGACTTATGCTCTGAAGTGCTACAAATATGGCCTAGCAAAACCTCACTGAGTCCTGGTGAACACACACATGCACATAAACTTGTTTACATCATGCCTATAAAAAAGCCATATTCACTTCTTAGATCTTTAGCTAAGCACTTAGATTTTTAAAGCCAGAAGGGGTCAGCAGGTCACCTATGCTAAGCTGCTCTTTAATTCCAGTCTTACTGTTTCACCCATTTCCCACTGTTCTGAGCCTAATAAATCATTTTCAGCTAAACGATATCTTTCAGAGAGGCATCAACTCATGATTTGAAGACTTCAGGAGGACCCACCATATCCGTTAGTAGCCTGGGTCACTCAGCATTAGCAAAGCACTTAACATATCTTCTGAGAAGAAACTGGTGTGAGATTCTGACAGTGCAGTCTCATAGGCAGGTCTTTTCCAGCTTAAGAAGAAGAGCATAGTTAAGTGATTAGCTCTGCAGAGCAGATGTGTAAAGGACATGGTAAGGAGTCATATTATCTGATTCAACCAATTCAAAACTAATGGGAGCTGCAGTTGCCAGAGATACATCCCTTTTTTTGTGATGTACTCTATGCCTGATGACTTGCACTGGCCTTGCATGACGTCCCTATGATAATGGCCATGCAATGATAAAAGGGAATGGTTCAAGTATTACGGAAATCCCAGGGACTGGAGAGGTCCCTAGTGCATAAATGTGAGGGAGGGAAGTTGTCCATCTAGAAGGTCTTTCATGAGAAATAACAATGTGTTTTTACTACTATATGACCTCCATGCTGAGAGGAAATGCAGGTATTCCCAATAAGATATATTACTCCCTGCTCTGTTCCACACAGGCGGTAGGGATGTGAGCTGTGCTTAGTCCAACACCAGAAAACCCCACACCTACACTATCATCATGTCATAGCCAGTCCATTGAGTAATTAAAACATCAGCAGGTGCCTGCAAACAATTAGAGGGTAACTCACAAATGTAGACTCTTTTGGTACTAAGGCTGATTTAAAATTTCCAGCAGAGATAATGATCCCTACAGGAACAGAAATGAAACTTATAAATACGTAACAGAAAATCAGGCCATAGCATGGTTTCTTTAGGTGCATCTTTGCTATTGGTGCTTCATTCTCTAGAAAGTGGGCCACGGTAAAAGTGCAATGATATATTATTGTGAAATACTGTTTGGAAGCTCGCTTGACCTTTCAGTCTTGAAACTTTCTATATTAATCCCATGCTGCATAAATTATAAGAGGGAAGATAAATATTTAGTTTCTTTTTGTTCTGAACAAAGTCCCACAATGTTTTCTTTGCAGGCTGAAGCAATTTAGAGGCAGCCAGGAAGGAGGCAGACAGTCCAGTTGTCTTCCCATGACACTGGTAACACAGCGTACTCATGTAATTGCAAAACCAGAGAATAAGGAATGGAACTGCAGGCAGGGTTTTGTTTCAAGTTTTCAGAAACATAAATACAGGATAGTGGAGATAGGGAAAAATAAGACTAAGGAAGAGGATTTTATTTCATTCATTGATACTGTGGTACCTAAATCTGCTCTAGGCTTATGGAAAGGCTTTCAGAAGGGCAAAAAGGAGTTAAGCACGCCCTCCCCCCAAATTAATATTCAACACAAATCACTCTCAGAGGCTTTAAGCGTTTCTCCACCAGGTATTTCAGAAAAGAAAAATAAAAAAAAAAAACCCTTCAAACCAAAACACAGAACTCAGAATCTGTTTTATGGTTATTGTCTTTTTTTTTCCCTCTCTGATTTATCAGCCTAAATTGGTACTCTTTGGTATGAAAGTTTTGCCCAGAGGATTTAGATACATGTAAGCAATTCTCCTCTTATTCACAGCACACTGTTGTCAAAAACATTTTAAGAACTTGATAAAGTTGCCCAGTAGGTCTAATGGTTAATTTAAACAAATTACCCTGAGTGCTTGCTTTAACTAATTTATCTTTGGCTATCTTCAGTTAACTAAATCTATTTCCTGAAGATGCTCCTAAGTTCCCATGAAGTTTAGCTCCAGTTTTTGGCTTCAGCAGAAGCAGAAAACGCACTGTGCAGGGCCTGTGAGTTAAATCATTATTGCAGATGATTGTAAATGTCAAAGGGAAGAAGTCGAGTGGTGTTTGGTATCACTTCTGAAACTGGAGGTACAAGGTAAAACAGAGAAGTGAGATAGCTGACTCAGAACTGATAGCCAGTTATTAATAAGTTTGAAAATGGCTGTTTAACTGTGTCTGGTTTTCACTTATTTTGCTGCCAGCCTGAACAGCTTGATGTTATGAACCTCTCAGTTTCCACATTCTAGCATAATCAATGCACACCAAATAATCAAGTTTTGTATGGATCAGACTTATTATTTGTAAGATGTATTCATTTGCTGATTCTCCTTGCCTCTTAAAACCTCTTCATTTCATTACAATCACAATATACTGATGTTCCTGAGGGAAAAAGGACCTCCAGAGCCTTTAGAGGGAGTCCTATACAAAGAGCCCTGTGAAACTCTTGAAGGCTATCTTATTCCCTCATCGAGTGTTAATGCGATTTGTATTGATTCATTGATGGGAGATTACACTCCTTAGTGTCTTTGTCATTAATACTTATTGGTAAAAGGTACTACATGTGGAAGGTCAATATCCCATCCATATCTCTTTTTTTTTCTAATTTGGTTCCTAAGAGTTGGAAAAGTGGCTCTGAGATAAGAGCCAACAGCAGCAGGGGCTGCTAAAAGAAGCCCCAGCTACTAGCAGCCAAAAGGAAATATGCAAACTAATTTTCACAAAGAGATTAGCTCCACTTCTTCCTATACATACAGAACCAAAATGATAGAAAAAAAAAATAGTTACACAAATATTTATACATATGGCTAATGAGAACACCTGGCATAGCAGGCAAACAAGCTAATAGGAAAGAGATGGAATGGATGTGGATTTCACTGTGTGTATTGCATCCCAAGCAGCTTGTTTTCTCTACTCATATCTCCTTCAAAGAGCCATTTGCTCCACTGAATGAATGTGCTAAATCTATGCCCTTTGAAAACAAATGGGTTCCCACTCTATCTGAGGGCAAAAGAGAAAACCATCCTGCTTTGCTGGAAAGTTCATTAAAACCTTCAGGTACCAGTGTCTTTGCAGAGATGTGTAGCAATCGGGTGATGGCATTCAGATATAGACAGATGGCCCCATGGACCTGGGCTGGCACCACCAATCTATCTCATGTTGACCACAAAATAACCATAACCTTATAAAGACTTTCATTTATTACTAGTGACTGGTGAACCTCTGGAGGTTTGCTTGGGACACATACCAATTCAGCTGCCAAACCTTATCTGAACTATCTGAACTTCTTGTGTCTAAAAAAATTGGGCTGGAAATCTCATCAGATAAGGATTTACTCTGTGATTGACCAGTTATTGCTTCCAGATGGACTAGAATTACTGACATAACTGCTCTGTTGCTTGGTATTTGGTGTTTCCAATTCTGGCTCAGAATCCAGGCACAAAGTATTGGTGACCAAAAATATACATATATTTTATATTATATAAATTTTAATTAGTCGTAATTTTTCCAGTGTTCATTCTCCAGTCTCCATTCCCTAATTTCTCCTGAACTGCAGAGAAATCGGAATTATTTGTTTCAGCAGGCAGTCCTCTGATACCAGTGGAATCTTTTGACACAGGCCTGCCTTGCTTTGGTATGAGTCATAGTAAAATTAAGTAATCAAGAAGGATGGGAGGATGGTCATACCACCCCATTAGAGAGAATGTAAAGCCAGTATACTACAGATAACTGGAACTGTCTGCCTGAACTTCGACTTGTTTCTTTTTTCTTATTGAAAGAATTCACATGCATAAACTATTCTGTTCAAAAGATTGCCCACAAAAATTCTGCTCCTTCCTCCTTTGGTTATGTAAATGTTTACAGTGTACTCAGGTTTTTAAGTGTAATATTACATTCAGTCAAACAAGGCTGTTTTTCTTCCTTGTCTTTCTGATTTCTTGGTTTCCTGACACTATGGAAGCTGGTTATTGGTATTAACTGACAACAGTTCCCACCTCCTTGGCCAGACTTGTTCTGAACAAGCAGAAAACTGAAAACTCCTTTGTCTTACTCTTAGAGAATAGAACAGAGGCTACTGTAGAGGTAAACAAGCAACCTGAGCCCTCAAGAAAGAGCATACCATTGGTAGGAGGGAAAAGACTGGCCCTGATGGTGCAGGGATCCAGAGAGGGACCCAGAATTTTTGGTTGAGTTTTACTGTCAAGTCTTTGCTTAGATCATGTTAGGGACTGGCAGAAGAACCAGGGGGATTGGGATAAACAGACAGCAGAAGTTGGTAGGTTTGAAAAAGCAAAGTGCCTCTTGCAAACAATCAGCAAAAATGTCCATTACTGTAAATCTGTGATACGTCCACAAGCACCATGTGGTTTTGATGGTGCAGCATCTTCATGCAGGGTCACCTAGTGATTAGGAAGGGAGGAATTCCCAACTGAGTGCAGGTCAATGGTCCTGCTAGCTCTCTAGCCTGTCTCTGACAGTGCCAGTTTTGAAAGATGAGCTGTGAAGTAGTTTCCCAGGGGAAATGGTGGAAGCCCCATGTCAGGGGACTTTCACAACTCAACCAGACAAAACACTAGAAAATGTACTGTAGCTGTAGTGAGCAATTCTGCATCAGCTGGGAGATGGGCTGAATGATCTAATATGGCTCTTCCAACTGCAATTCCTGTGAGTCTATGAATCATATTTCTGTGTTGCAATGCAGCCGAGTAAACACAGTGAAGATCAGCAGCAGCAGCTATCTTGGTGTCTCTGTAACAGTAGCATGAGTAAATTAGGCAGACAAATTCCAAAAAGGGTTATATTTGACTCTCCATTTCTAAATCCATCTGTTCAAACTGGCTATAGTACAGTATGCTACTGCTAATTCCTAAGTGGTTCAGACTGGATAACGAGATACTTTGTGTCAGGTATGCTACTAGCAAGGAACTAAACCATTATTATTTCATGTTCTGTTGTACAGAGCTAGTGTTTCCTAACTCTGCCAGAACATTTTGGATTAATACAAAGGCTGACGCAGCTATCTATAGCCTCTGTGAATTTTAATTTTATCCATATAGAAGGATCTTGCAAAAGTAGGCTATAAAAACTGAAAATATGTCAGTTTAAGATGCAAACTGTCTTCTGACTAGAAAAGTAAGGGAAGAGGGACTGAAACATCTTATTACCAGACAAATGAGCTAAAGCTTCATCCTAGCCTGTGCTCAGATGATCCAGACACAAATAAATTCATAGACAGCTGAGTGGGTGTCAAAGCTAACCAGATGTCAGAACTAGCCAGACATTTCTCTTGTGCACCCAACCAAGCTCAGTGGGTCAACTAGGCTTAGAAAGACCTCTAACCTTGAAGACTGATTTGTGAAAGGGAAGTATCACATGTATCAAACTTCACCTTCAATAGCAATCACTACAGAACAGAATTATGTGAAACATATTTGCATGCTACTGCTATGGAAGTAAGGGCCATCTACAGAGATGTTATACACTTGACAAGAAGTCCAGTGTTTCATTCTGGTGCATTTACTTAACAGATAAGAAATTCCTCTAGTAGCCAGGAATGTACTTGTTCTTGTATTCTGGCTGCAAACTCCTATATTCCCAACCACCAAAGGCATATTTTTCTCATCACTGCTCAATCTCTCCCATCACAGCCATGATGTTTCCACTGCTCCTCTTAGCTACCTTTAGTACGTGTTACTCCATTTCCTGGGTTCGTAGGGTGAATTTTCTGCCAATCCTGTGACAGAAATATTTGATGGCTTGTGGTCCCAAAAGCCCTTGTCCCTCTAACTGCCTTCTCAGAGTGCAAGGAGTCACTGGCCAAGCATCACTTCTAGTGGTGAAAGCCTGCCTCACTAGGGGAATGAATTAGAAAGGCAAATCTCATTAGAGTTCTGAGATTCGTCATTACATTTGAAGTTCTTCTATCACAAGGGCAATAGTGTGGTTTGAGAAGAGTGATTATTACTGCACACACACCTACCTATACAGGTCCATCTGTGTAGGTGTATGCCCCCAGCATGTACAGCACATCGAAATAGAAGGGCTGGACATTCATATGGGACATCATTCGAGTCTGTATGCCTACATATATTTATGTGGTTGTTTATTCCAACCACTCCATTTAGTTGTCAACAGACCTTCATGAGTACCCTAACTATTCATGAAGATCCTGAAGAATTCAGTTTCATGACATTTAGACCTGTTGATTTATTCATTCTGAATGGTAGCATCGTTTCTTTGCTATTCTTCCTTCGTTTTTCCCTTGTTTAAAAAGTTTCTTTCACCTAGTCATAAATAAATAAGTAAATAAATAAATAACCAGCACCTGGCTTGGGTAACCAATTCTACACCTTTGTGGAGAATGAAATTGAACTGTCTATAAATAAACCATAAGCTGAAATGTCTGTGCATAAACTGTTTGATAAACACTTAGGAAAAAAGCTATTGGGCAAAAAAATCCACCTTTGGATTTTTCACTGCAAAAATGGAAACCATTTTTTGGGGAGGAGAAACATTTGCATCTTTTCTTTTGGACTGACTCAGTATAAAATCCATTAACGGACAAGTTTGAAATTGGTAACAGATTACTCTTTGAGCTTAACAGTTCAAAAGTTTTTCCACTAATACTGAGTTGGTTGTGTTTATCCGTGTTAAGGGGGACTGTCTGTCTGCAGCTGTCCTAAGGCTTAGCACCTGCTCTAGGCAAATCAGACAAATTCCCTTGACAGCCAAAGGAGAGAAACAGGCTCCTTTCCAGGACTGTCTGTCCCAAGACATCTGCAGGAGGTGATATGAAGAGCTACAGAGAAACAACCTGGACAAGTAGCTTTGACATGTGGCTTTTGGTTGACTAAAGCTGGCTTAGATGAGTAACCCATAAGGTCCCATCAAACCAGATGACATTTGTTTCTGGTGTTATTTACAGTTGTTACACAACTACCAAAGAACCTGTGAACATCAGATGAATTATATCTTTGTAAACCTGATAACAAAGTGCTACAGCTGTAGAATGAATGCTAGCATTAAATAATTACAAGTGTATATTTACATTATATCTGTTTTGTACCTGGATTTACTAGAAAGGAGTCTACAATTGCAGCAGATTATACAACTTCAGGGCAACATAAACTGCAAAGGCAGCAGAATTCAGTAAGGATTTTTATTACCTGTAGGTTTCAGGATTAGGCGAGGCATATGCTGAGAGATTTGTACTACAATATAGCCCTCAAACTTAAATGTTGTGACATTAGCAAGTAGCTTATAATTAAAGTATGTTGCCATTTCACCAGGCTTTCATATATAGGAGAAAGTGCAAATTCTATTCTATGTGAACTTTAGATACATCCAACTTTTTTCTTTGTTCTTTTCTTTAAAGCTTTGCAACAAATGCATCTCCATATGCTTATATTAGTTAATCTAGTATTAAACATATTGGCTGTGCAAAATGTTGGCATGAATTAATAAATGTTTTCATTTTTTGTTCTTTTTTTCTCTTTTCCCCCTCACTTTAAATTCTCCCTTTGACTACACAAGCAACAGCTGTCTAGCTTCCTGTTCAGTACTGGATCTAATGCCTCTACAGAAATCTAGGTCAAAACACTTGGAATGCATGAATATCAAACAGAGTTTTCAAAACAGCAAATGAATACATCTTTAACTGGTGACATTTTCCTGTAGCATATGGCTGCAAGCTCAGGGGACTGCATGCTTTTTTGATGAATATGTTCCGTCAAAAACTAAGGAATGGCAGTGGGCTTATATCACCTTCTGTTTTGCCTTATGAAATGATAATACAAACTCATAAATGGATACCACTATCACAAGACTTCTGCCTTTTGTCCGATCCCAAAGTAGTACAAGGCCGAGTGGTTAAGAGTCTAACTCTTTGGTCATGTTAAAGTATAAAAGATAACTGTGAAAGATGCTTTTTTGTAAAGCACTTGCGCATGTCACAGAGGGCATAAGACTACTTGCATTTCCATACCAGTAGAAAACTGCAACATACGGTACAAGGAAAGAGGTACAGATTAATCCTAAAATCCTGAAAAGACGTTAAAATATGCATATAATTTCTGTGAAAGAATGGCATGATATAATGAAGGTAATATTAATGCCGTTTAGCTTGACAGCACAAATATGCAGGGAAAGTTGTACATTTTTAACAATAGAAATGAGAGAATAAAAGAATAAACTAAAATTAAAGTTCTGGCATCTCAATAGACCCCATATCAACATTAAAGTGATAGTCCAAAGAAAGCTTCTCTAACAAGCTTGTCTGTTAGTCTCTGAGAAGAAAGCATGGGTTTGGCAGCAGCACCAGAGACTGTTGAATAATTAACCAACTACTGATTCTGACCAGTAGGAAAGGATGGAGCCAGTATTTCTGATCATGTATTCATCTTCTCAAGTAGCAGAAAACGTTCATGCCTGGTATCTCTTTAGGTTGATGAAACAGGTAGAAAATCATCTAACTAAATATTCTCTGAGACTCGGTAAAACCGAGGGTTGTAGATGTGTGTCAGCTGGAAGCACTCACTGGACTTGCAGCAAATAGTGCAGGAGTTTATGATTGTGGCCAAGGTCTTAGCAGGTTCTGACCTCCACTACCCTGTGGGATGCACTGAGGCAAACAAGTGCTGAATTCAGGTTCTGTTTAAAGCTGTGCTTATGTGAAACTGCTCTTTTATGTGAAAGTCTGATTTTAAACATATACTTGGGTCACATACAGGTTCCATGTTGCTGTGTGCGTATCGGGGCTTCTTGTGTATTATGAAGTGTTTGTTCAGTTATGTAGACAAAAACACACCCCTTCCCAGTTTCTGCCATCTTTCATCTCCCAGGCTCTGTATTAGAACAACCAGTTTCACTGTCCTTCATTTAACTTGTCTCATACCACCTTTCTGGCTCAGCTTGTAGCTCTAGGCAGACACTGGGGAAACAGAATCTGTGAGAGAAAGAAATTAAGAATACAGTGGATTTGAATAGTTTCTTAACAAGCCTTATAAACAAGAGTAGTTTCCTAAAAGATGGAAGGATGGTCAAATTCAATGTACAAATAAAGGATGGCTACTGATAGCCTCCTATGAAATCCTCACAGTTTAGAAGAAACAAACTTATTTTCAGAGCCATTTCAGTTTACAAAGAAAGTGATTGGTTTAATAAAAATGAAAAATTTAAACCCTTTCAAAATAGATGGCTTTATTTCCCCTGCATTGTTTGTACCATTTCTAAACGCAGCTTAGGAAACGAGATCTCTTTCACACCCCCACCCCCCTTCCCCTTTAGTGTCCCTTGTTGTCTTTTATATGTCTTATTGTCACTCAGGTGAAACTTCAGTACATTTAACCCTAGAAAGGGGACAGGAAGTGTTTAACCTTCACACTATGAGCAAATGCATTTCTCATAAATATCATAATATCTACAGTAGGGGTTAACAAATCACATGATTTCATTTTGAAGATGAAGACATATTTCCTGTGAAATCAACAGAAAAAATGCTACAACTTCGTTGTACTTTTTTTAGTTCTAGAATTCCTGTGTTTAAATTAAACAGAAGGATCTGTATACTTGCAGATCTGTCCAGCTATGGGAAAGAGAAATATAGCACAGCTACACAGCTAACTGAGCAGAGACAGTAATGTTTGAGCTATGAAAGCAAAGCTCATTTATGTTCTAAGCTTATTTTATTTTTCTTAAATCAACATTAAGAAGGAAAAGTTGAGATATTAATTACCCGTTTACTGCCAATGTAGCGGAAAATGTAATTTATAGACCACTTTCAAAAAAGTGCTTGCTTAATTTAAGAGCTCAAATTATTCAAATAACATTTTGAATTTGATTATTCGTATAATTGAAATGTTGCTCTCGCAGCCTGAATTGCTTCTCTGAGTTACAACATGAGCAACAGTTAACTAAAACCACACTCACTGTGGAGATTATCACAAATGCGAGCAGGAAAGGAAGAGAAAGTAAGCCAATGTGCAGCATTTACCTGGAGAAACTTATGGGCAAAACATTAAGGTTTAATTGAACTTTGGGGGTTCCACAGGCTTTAGCAGCTCCATACACACAGAGCTGTTGCCACTCCCTTTTTTTTTCCATATGGATTAGGATCAAATTTATTAGTTCTCACAAATTTGCATCCCTGAATTGAGTGGTGTAAAGAAGCCAAATGGTCTGTAAGTCTGCTGAGCATTGGATTGTGACCAAGGTGTAACTGATTTTATATTGTGGCCCACCAACTCAGAAATTGGGAATGTATCTGCACAGATGTTGATCTCCAGTTTTCCCAGTTTTATTCTAAGACCTTACTGAAATCTCTACAGAATCTTGCCACTAAATATATGCTGTGGAAAAACTACACTGAAATCAGAGATGGCACTTCACAAATTCTGGACAACAATAATATGAAAGGTATTCCCCTTTTCTGCAGTGCCAAGTAAAACAGGGCAGAATCAATACAGGTAGATACAGGCTATCTATTTGCTTAGCAAAGATGCCTTTGAATTCAAAGATACCAGCCTGTATCTTTTAAATTTAAAAAAAATAAGCGTTTCCTATCCCTAATAAGAGGGAGAATGAGGTTAAACGGGATGAAAGATAAATGCAACGTTTCATACTTGCACCTAAAACACTCCTGGAAATAAACCTCCTGAAACACAGAGGCTTTAGTGAAGCCCTACTTTATATTTCAAAAATGGATTAAGATATTTAAATGATCTTGCTTCTATAAAGAAAGAGTCTCACCTGGCCTAGAGCAAATTTGATTCCCACACACCTGGATTTTCCTAGTAATAGCATCTCAGCTTTTCCAGGATTTAGAAAAGACATTCAGACAGATCTAACCCTAATTTAAAATTCCTTACTTTAAATGCATGTCAATTATATTTTACTTAATATAAAGGGTGTTATAGTCGTTTGATATAATAATTAGAGGTAATTTATTATTTTGTCAAAATTTCCATGATAGTCTACTTCTCTCCACCTGGTTGCTAGTGAAGCCAAGGAATTCTCTGGAAAGGCAGAATGTCATGTTTGGGTATATGACTACAGAAGAATAACTTAAGGTTTTCTTCCCATCAGAGAAAGAAGCTCAGATTCATCATAATCATAATGGGAGATGCATCCAAAAAAGCTCCTTATTTTTCATGTGTCTAGGTGGAGGCAAATAGTGCACATTCTCTAACCTGGGTAAACAACATGACTTTATTCTCTCCAAATGACCAGAACATTTTTTTTCTGAAAAATATGAATAATAAAAATTAATACCTCAACCTGAGGTTTACTCAGAAAAATCAGGAATTTTTTATAAACAGGTAAAAATATTGCAATAAAAAAGTGTCCCACAACCTTAGCTATAAGGAATTTTCCCTATGTTATATATGACTAGAAGGTCTCAGGAAAACAGTCCACCATGAAAACTTCTTTGGCCCCAATATTGTTACAAATCTAGCAGCATCATGCTAAATCAAACAAATCAAAACAGACCCCAAACTGTGGGATTTTCAAAGAAAATGTGATGATTCATGCCTCATTGAGTTTAAATACCTAACTTCATCAGAATCAGAAAATCCTCTCCATAATCAGCGACTTGGTGTATAATAAGTTGGAAGGGTTTTAAATGACAGACAAGCTTTGAGAATTATGGATGAAATTAAGTAGAAGCTTTTTTTTTTTTTTCCCAAATTCTCAATGTCTCCAACAACTACGCTTCGTATTTTGCTGCCGAGAATATGAAACACTTGGATAGCCAATGACATCATGTTTTCTGTTAGTTTTTTTTTCACACCCTTCTTTCCCAGCTTGTCTTTTCTTGTCTAGTCTTTTCTTTTCTAAACAAGCCTAATTCACTTTTCACATTTCACATTTCAGCTTTCCCATCCTCCAGTCCTTATTATTCTTTCCTTCTAGTCTGCCTGCCTTTCAGCTAGGAAAAAGAGGGGTTAATAAAGCCATGATTAAGCTGTAAAAGGCTGACATTTAGATATCAACTATGAATCAACAGCTAAAGTATTAGTGGAAATGATTCTTTTTTTCTCTCTAACATAGACACCCTCTGCTGCAGCTTGCTCTTCTCTTTCTTACATTCTGCTTTTTCAAGGTGCAAGGGGACAAATCACAAGTTGTGTCACTACATCCATGGCCTCCTCCCTTGTACGCTCAACTTCCAAGTCTCAGTGATAAAAATTCACAATCTTTTTGCCCTGAAAAACTAAAGGTGGAGTTATTCAACACAGTGGAGACGCTTATCTCGGAAGCATTTCATCCTCACTTACAGGCAGCCAACTGAGGCGCGAGCCAAACTAGACAGAGGGAGACGGAGGAGAGGAGAGAGGCAGCACAGAGACCCCATTAGTGATTCCCCCGCCACAGCCTGAGTGGCAGCTGGGAACAAGGCACTAACTGTTTGCCTGTTGCCCATTCTTGTGTTATTGGGTAAAATAAAAGTTCTTTTCTCTGAGAATCTTTGTACAATAAAACAACTCTGTCATTCGCGAGTCAGGGGAGAGGAGAAAAGGGCCTCAGTGAAAATTGCTGCAAACTGGCACATTGTTTCCAGTCATTTTCTCACTATTCACATATAAGGGGAAAGAAGAGGAGGAAAAAAAAAAAGGCAGAGGGATGAGAAAGGAGGGGGAAGGAGGAGGGGAGACTTGGAGTATCTTTTGACAGAAATGTCAGATGCGTAGGGGGAGGAGAGGGCGAAGTGTGTGTCCAAGGAGGACAAGTTTTGCCTCAAAGTCTCCAGCTGAACTCCTGGCCACACGCTTCCCCCAGCTCTGACTCTTTGCCTGTCCTCATTTTCTCTCCTTTGCCAAGATGGGATAGAAACCCAACTTCTCTGAGACCCGGAGGTCAGGATGAGCCAAATGCTGCTCTACGGAGAAAGAACAAGACGGGCACTTCCCTCTTTCGCTGTTCTGAATTTCTTGTGGTTTCCCTAATAACAAATACACTTAGCAATTTAATTAGGAGAAACTCAACAGAGCTGAAGGTCTGACTCTGGACATGGCATCCTGTACTTCCAGGGATCCACAGCACTGCAAATAGCCAGGCAAAGGCTTTTAATGAAATCTTTCGTTCAAGAGTCCAACATGAATTTGGCTCATATTAGGTGTTTCCATGATAATAATAATTAAAAAAACAGAGAGCCACATGACACTAGTTAATGCACAAAGTAGGGCACAGCAATTCCTTAAACCACAATGTCATAACTTCTCTACCACCTGGATAAACAATCACCTAGAACCTCTGATTGCAGCTTCTCTGCTCAGATACTACTTACTAAGCTCTGAACTTGGGAGAAAAACATTTCCTCCACCAAAAATTCAGGACCTTAAAATCACTGTGATGTGATAAGACAAGCAAAGACAGGATTAGTGGCAGTACTATGAAGATTCTGTTATTTATCGTGCCACAGGATTAGTGGCACTACAATAAAGATTCTGTTATTTACTTCATGGTGCCTCTAAAATAGGAAAGACAAAAGCACCCTAAAAGGGAGAAGAAATGCGTTAATCTGAAAGTAAGAAGAACTTGGAGGTAAGAGTAAGGCTTGCCAGGAGAAGGCATGGAAAATTATGGTACAGTATTAGCTTGATGACTAATTTATTCTCTTGCCATGGCATGGATGTAGTATCAGTATGAACAGGGAGGCTGCTCAATTTCTTGAACATACCTATATCAAGCCATCCCCAAGACATGGTCAGTGGGTTGGTAACAATAGAAAGCTGCAATACCTCCAAACTTTCCACTTAGAAATCCCATATATGATTATACACTCCATGGAGTTCTCAGTGAATGTCCCTTGTTAGTCTCACTCTGTAACGTAAGTTACTATGAGATTTTAATTCAGCAGAGAGCTGTGGGTGAGACTGATGCAGTTCCAGCCCAGGGAAGATTGATTGTGCTCATTCAGCCCCCACAGCCCGAAAATGCTCCCTATTTATTTTATTCAAGTTCTTGTTACAACACATCCCTGAGTTGCCAAGACATTTTTTTCCACTAGCAAAAGTCCTTTCCTTTTCCCTGCTCGCTTATGTGATACAATCAATCCCAAGAGCACTCTAGTATTTCACTCTATTTTTGCCCCCCCAAGTGCCCAATCTGTTACATGATGGCCATGTATATTGCATCAGAGAGTGCTCAACATTTTATAAAGCTTATATAGACTTGGCTGCCACTTGGTTTATATTTAAATATGGAAGTGAGCTGGATCAGATACGTTCCCAGTGTTCAGATGGCCAGGGCCCATGATCTGAGCAATTCGATGGAGGTTATCTCTAATGGCATTGACAAGCTTTGTTTACTGAACTGGTGCTAAAACCAACATATACTGTGATTTTGCTCATGATTACAATGACTTCATAGCTTCATGGCTGCCAGTTAAACCATAGATAATGCTAGAGAAATAATTCTGTCACTTGAACTGTCATCCAGTCAAAATAAAAATTATTGGCCAGAGACTAAAAGATAAAGGAAGTTCAAATATGGGAGCAGAATTTTGTGAGCCAGAACTGATCCAGCAGAAGCTAGAAATAGTGAATTATGTATTTATCCACTCAGTAAGTGTAAAAAACGCCACCTCACTCAGCAAGAAGCGAGTGTTGCGCAAGGTGGGTGCTGTTTCCTTCAAAGTAACTGAGGAGCTCCTGTCTTTCCTACCTTTCCGAGTATCTCAAAGCTTTATTTGAGCATGACCTGCAAACTGTATTTGGCAAGCTGACCTCTCAAGACTCAGCTCAGCTAAACTGGAGTAGATTCCTCTTTATGGGCTCATCTTTTGAACATAGTTTTCTGATTTCAAAATTGGGCTGAATAACACTGTCATTAATAAGCTTCACAAAACTTCTGTACAAACTGAGCTAATCAGGAAAATAGAAAAGAGCATGGGAAAAACAACTTGTACTAATTTCCACTAGCTTCCCTTTTTCCTTCCCTCTTACTTCACATGTAACTTACCAAGGCTGAAATATCTTCAGAGTATGAACCATGTCTTTATATTCGTAATTAAAATGTGCAATTCATGCTGATGTATATCCCTATTCCTCATCAACACAAAGACACTAACTTGCTCCATGGGTTCAGTTGTGACCTTAAACAAGAGAGTGATGATGGTTTTCAACCAAAAGCTTGCAGAGCAATGGTACATGAGGTAAGGACATCCAATCTACTCACATCTGATAATACTTTCCTTCATGTTAAGATTTTGAAAAATCCACGAAAAGTCAGTTTGACACTGAAATTCCTTTGTGAGGTTCCTGTGCTGCTCCTAATACCTATTTGAGCATGAAATGAGTGGAAATAATGGTGGAGGGTGCTTTACATTCCAGCTGTGTGGCTGGAGGTGGATCTCCATTTCTGGGGAAGGGTAGAACAGGTCAGATGTGGGTATGGAAAGTTTCATAGAGCAAGTTGCCTGTGGAGCAGATACATTCACTTGACAGTTTATCTCTGGTTAGCATCAGATGAAAATTACCCTTTTTGTGATACTTTACAACATAGTTGAAACTGCTTTGTCCCATTAGCCCAGTCAACAACCTCTTGCTTATGTGAATTATGAGAAACTTTGATCTTCATAAGCACAGGATTTAAATGTAGTGAGTAAAGAAGACAGGAGTTGAACATCCACAGTGACTTATTTGGTCTAATTTTGTGCCATTAAAATTATCCCCACTCTTACTGCCACTACTACTATTATTATTATTTTGTGTTGCTTTACTCTGATGTCAAAAGGCTTTAAAGCAAGATAAACAGGAAATATGCCAACCACTTTGAAATTAGCGTGCAGTTATTAGAAAAGTCTGTAAAAACTTCTGGTCCCATTAATGTAAAGTTGCATGAAAAACTCATTGAGACCATTTGTCTTGAAGGTACAAAAATGTCCTGGTGGTCCCTAGAGCAGACATTAAGAAGTCTGCATCTGTACCCATGAAATTACACATCTATGGGCATATACAATATTTATGCCATAAATAAATTAATTTGTGTTAAGAAAAAAGAATACTTAAATATTTAAGTCTAAAGAATATATAGGGTTGTGATCACTGCATTGTCAAAGTAGCTCAAGTCTGTCTCTTTGTATGTCTCCAGAAAGTTTTGCAAATGAGTGCTGTATCAACTGCACTATCCTTTAAACTCCAGCTTCAACTTTCAGGTGACTTTTATGAACATCACTACAAATGCAAGCATGCCAATGATCTTTCCTGAGAATTTTACATCCGGCCCCAAAAGGACTGACCTTAGTTAAGAATCATTTAAGCGAAAAGCAGTCTTTGAAGGATCATCCTTTACCACTGCTTATCTTTAAACAAAAGCAAGTATACATAAACACACAACCATACAGATCCCCAAAGCTCTGAATAAACTCATAACTCTTTGTGTACAGTGTTACTTGGAAGAGCTGTAGGGCTGCATAATTACCCCAACTCCCGCACCAGGCAGGGAAAGTTAGTGACATGTTGAGTGAAATGCTACACTGTGTTAATAACGGTTTTGAAAGAAATCAGAGAAGTTAATCATGTGTGGACACAGGGTTAAGAAGCAATGTAACAGACTATTAAGTTTAATATAGATATGTGATATAAGCATATGCAGACAGCCATTAGCATAAATTCATGTTACAGAAGAGCAGTGCAGCATACAGCACGATGAATTTATAGCATACGTGGTGTGCAGGGCAGGCACCAGAACAAGGGAGAAATGGGTCAACAAATTCATAGACAGGTCTTGAGTCAGATTGGCAGAACCAGGGCAAACGCAACCAGGCTGCTTTTCAATGGTGATGTTGTCTCAGAGTGACTGTCTATCATATCGCAGTCAAATTTCTCGGCTGCTGTTTTCTATGGGTTGGAGCATGAAGACATCAAAGTCTGTAGTGCACATGAGGTCCTCTGCTTTGCATTCTTACTATGTGATGAGCACAACTCTCTCAGATCAATTTCTGCTCCCTGTTTCTGAAATGGAGACACTGACAAATTCTGCAAAGGCAAAAAGTTTGATGCCACTAAGAATTGCAGAGGCCTCCTTATATTTGTCTCATTTACCTAATTTCAGGATCCTAATTCATATTGTATTGAATTTGCCTAGTTATTAAAAGAGCTGAGTGAAGAATCCGTAACAAGTCCTGAGAATTTACCTCCTTTTTCTCTTTGTAGAATGTAAACAAGATTCATTACACAAATCCTCTGAAGAATTCCCTCAGTTTGCTAACTGCCTGACATGCTATTTGACATGCTCTAAATATATGTGGTTAAACCTGGTTTCTGCTAACTATTCTTACTTACAAAAATTGTTGGCAAGCACATTTCTGGAAGATGACTGAAAAAGAAGCTCAAATGAATTTAGAGTTGCATTGCCCATAATGAATTGTGTAATAGCTTAAGAGAAGACAAGATAGAATAATGGGAACTCCTAAGTTTGTTTATTACAACCAGCATTTTCCCTCCTCAACTCATGGTTAGTGCAAAGCAGAGTAATTGGCAAGATGCTGCACCTGGACTTTTGACAACATTTATAGCATGTATAAATTGCACTGAACCACTTGTCCTTCATAATCCCAGAAAGAGCTTTTACACTCAAGATGCTTCCTGAATTCTGTGTTCCTCCTAGCAATAAAAGCCCACAACAACATAGTAGTAGGGCCTGATTCAATTTAATAGTGGTCTCCTCACAATACCTACAACTCTTTAATGTTATGAATCCTTAGAGCTATGCTACTCTTTCATCAAAAAGAAAGGGTTACAACCTTCCCCATGTACAATGTTTTTATTGTATTTTGCCTTTGGGAATTTCCAGCCCAGCCTAATCTCTATCTAATTGTGTGTGAGGGAGAAAGTCTCCCATCAGCGCAAAGGGTCATTGATATTCAGGTGAGATCCAAGCTGTTTTCCCAATTTTGATCATTCCTTCATCTTCAAGGGCTGTTTGGCATCTTATCACTCACACATGAAATCAGCTTTAGAGGTGATTGTCCTTTGTGAACTTCATCACAGGTCCAGATTTTGCTCAGCATATTTGCAACATTCCCCAGGTTTTAGACTTTTAGCTGACCTTAACTCAGAGCAATTTGGAGCTTGCTAATGGTTGCTTCAACAAATTACTCTATTAAGACGATTTTTTGTCCTTTCTGTGACCCCAGTGCCAAGAACAGCTCAAAATTATTGGTAAAGCAGCTCATCAGGACTGTGATCAGAGACAAATATAGCAGAGACAAATTTAAAATGGAAATAGGAGTAAATAGAGTGGTGAAACATGAGCCTCAGTTCTGAACCACAAGTTTTTGCCTGGAACAACATGGTTTTCATGGATGCAAAGTTGTCTCTCATGATTTTGTGATATCTGGGCTTTCCTGAATAAGAGGTTATTCTGGATCTTAATGAACTGGTTTCTGCATCACATTTGCTTCCTGACTGCTGGTTTTATCACTGCAATTGAAAGGATGAAGATAGAGAAAAGCTATCTGACTGGAAGGAAACCAATTGCTGGATGAACCAAGCAGACTTCTGCTGATTGCACTAGGATGCCAAAGAGCAGTTTGGAGGACGCCTTCTTTGGGGATGGAAAAACATAGACTGGTACAACTCCTGGAACCACTGCTGAGCTGCTGATCATGTATCATACTCTCAAGATGATAGCAGCAATAAAAATCTTACACTGGTATGTTGATATCATGGACATCTTGTGGGCTAGGTTAACATACAGCCGAAAGAGTGTCTTATTTTGGGGGGAAGGAGAGGAAGAAGGAGAGGATGTTTGCAATTCTCAGAAATTTGTGTTAGATAATCTTGAAAAATAAGGAGAAAAAGGGAATGTTTGAGGAAAATATGCAACCGCTACACTGGAACCAAATGAAGTATAGGTACTGACTGACTTACACAGTGCTGCTGATTTATAGATATTGTGTTGATAAATTTTAGCTATGATATTTAGAATTTAGCATTTCCTTGCTACCATTCTCCTATCCCACACTGGACATCTCCATTTGTCTCTACCACGTCAGTCAATATATCAGTAATAAAAAGAAGATAAATTACAGAACAAGGAACATTTCCAATGAAAACCAAATACAGGCTTCATAGGAAGAGAGCCCCAGTATTGTTCTTGCCTGTCAATGGCTGAAGAGCTCAGCTAACTGCCCTGAATTCCCAGCCTGGCTCCTTCATTCCCACCTTAAATAAAGCCCTCTCATCATACTTATTAACATTCCAATTCATCAAAGCAATTGTTCAAAAAAAAAATAAAGAAAAAAGTTATTTCAGCACTGGCGGAAATTATTTTAACATTGCATTTCAATAAAATCTCCCCTCCTCAGGTCCTCTGTGGATAAGCAATCAATGGGTTAAGTTTAGATCACTAACGTATGTTCCATGACCCCAGAATGCTTCATCAAATGTACTCATTACCAACTGAGCAAGTGAATGAGTAGTTGTGAGCCGCAGTTTAAGCGCTGATGGGATTGTGTGTGAGCCCCAACGTGGCCGAGGTATTTAAATTTTGATTTTTGTAATGGGCTTTGACATGTTTCATTTCCTCCGAGGGAGCACTCAAGACCTCTGAAAGTAAATGTTGCTAAAAAGTCATCAAGGCAGAATATTAAAATGCCATCAAATGAAAATTTCACTAATGCAATCCGGCTAGGCCTTCAGGTACCCGAGCGAAAAGGGGAGTGTCAGAGGTCCCGCTTCTTTTAGTGAAACATTATTTGTTCCTCTTCACTGACTGTTTCCCCAAAATAAATTATTTAAAGTCTTATTTCTTTTTTCTCCTGGGCCTTTTAAAGTTCAGCTATGCTGAGAGGAGATGTGGGGAGGGGTGCCGGGGGAGGGAAGTGTCATACGTAGAAATTTAACAAATTGCTATGTATGCATCACGCGCCTCTGAAGATTGGTTTACACTTACTCGATCTCTGCAGCCTTGATATGGGCAAGGGACAAACACTGACATGCTCTGGTGCAGGGCTTCAAACAAGTGTAGGGGCAGAGACCCACACATGTCACTGTAGGATCACAGCTTAAGGACGGGGTTCAACCTAGAAGATATTAAGCACATTCCCTAGGAAATGGGAGGACTCGGAGCTCACCCAGCACCTTACAGGGTTCCTGTCCTCCCTTGGAGACAAGTGGGCTGTTGTAAATTTTTCAGACCCATTCCCCATTGAAATGGTAAAGCAAGAAGCATTCAGAGAAGAGTAATGAGGTGGTAGGAAAGCAATGTGGTGGTGGGTGTAGGGATCTTTTCAGTGGAAGGCAGAGAAAAGGCAAAAGGGCATTGTGTTCAGGATAAAAGAACTGGAGACTCTGGTTTCACTTCCACTCGCTTTATGCCTGTGTAAATCTGTGACTCGCTTGCTGTTCCTCCCTACTTACAACACTGAGCAAAACTTAAGCCCCTTGTTTCCCAGAATCTGGAGGCAAATCAGAAGAAGAAATAGCAGTCACTTTATTTAAGAAGCGTCATTCAGCTGAGCTTCATTGAAACTTTACAACAAGGATGAACCAGAGGCATCCTGACCTCATGCAGAATCCCTTCCCGGGTGACTCCACCAAGGATATTTGAACAATGAACTCAACCAGTGGAACAGCAAAGAGGAGAATTGCACCATCAGGCCAAACACTGATTGACTGAGTATAGGCAGGAGGTTTGCTACGGTCAAACTTCATAAAGCTGATTAACACATCTCTGCCTGATATGTATACCACCAGGAAGAGGGCAGGCAGCAACTGTCGGGGGACAAGAAACTATTAAAAGACAGTTGCAAAACAAGAGTTTCTAAATGATTCATAACTACCCTTTGTAACCCTCTACTGATTTTTGCCTTGAGTGAAGGGAACGGAGTTTTTTTTTTCTCCTCACAGCTATTTGTGTATCACTCTTGACTTGATGCGAATTCTGTGCAGTGCAGTTAATAAAAGCACATGGAAAGATATCTGAAGCAGTCGCCCCGGTAGCTCCCCAAGTCCTGAGAAAACAAAAAACTAAATCCCCTCTGCACACCTACAAAGTAAGCAATCTCATTTGAAAAGCCATTCTACCAATTCCTGACATTGTCTGATTTCACATTAGCACAACGGATGGAAGTGGCATTAAAGTTAATTATCTACAGGAGACTGAACAGGAGGTTTAGGTGAGCTCCAAAAATTAAATAGGAAAAAGAGAAAAAAATAAAAGGCAAAACATCTTAACAAAAATGCACTTCCCCAGAGGTGCTCTAAAATCCTTTCCCCAAAAAAAATCAAGTTGTTTTAGATAGACTGGTTTTGGGGAAATCCCCTGAAAACTAAACCCCACCTGGGTGTCCAAGGAGAGGACCAGGCTCTTTGTCACCAAGGGAGTGTTGGAGTTCACAAAGCATACAGAAATGCTTCCCACTTTTGGGGGGGATTTTGTAAACACCTGATTTGTGAGCCATCTGCCAAAGTTGTGGCTCAGATGCATTTCATCTCAATTGGGATTAGGGTGAGTGATCCAAAAATGTGCGTCTCAATCTAAATGTTGCGGGTCATGTCCCACGACATTGGTACCTTCTTTCTGCTGGTATTCAGTATGCAAATGGTATACAGCATGAAGTGATCCAACAGCAAGATGTGATAGGGAGGCAAAAATAGGACAATGTGACAGGGAATGAGAGGAAAGTCGCAGGCTGCAAAAGAATGGAAATGAGAGATTGGAGTAAAACTGTTGTGAGAAATAGAAGGATACAGTATGTATGCTTGAAAGACATGAGAGGTATTGTGAGAGCATGGCTGAAAAACTATATAGAGGCTGGAGGTGGCAATATCACAACCTAGGTGGGACATGGTGGATAGAAACCTGAAGATAATGGGCATATTTTAGTGTACTCTGAAAAGACTGCAGAATGGGAGAAAAAGGGTTATTTGCAAATAATGCTACTTCTTTCTCTACTTGCAAGTTTTTTTCCTTTGCTTGTTTCAGCTAATCTAAAAAACCTACGAGTGTATTAAAATGAACAAAAATAGTCCCCCTTAGTGTATCTGAGGTTGCTCAGGACCAAATAATGTTTTCTTTCAGCTCACTTTTATATTCACAAAATATCACACAAAATACATTTTGACATTTAAGTTAAAAGCTCAAGACCTGATAGATGAAACCAAAGACTTTAATAGAAATGACAGAAAAGACAAAACTTGATTTCTTCATGCTTGGCAGTCATTTTCAGCAATAGTTAAAACTAAAAAAAAAAAAAATATTTTGGTTGTAAAAGCTTCTTTCAAAATGCCTTTTTTGGTTTAAGAGCAAAGAGAAGGAAGCGTCAAACTGACCAAATTGTTTCTTTTGAAGAAGTCTAAGAAAAGCTGAAATGTCTTGTTAATTTTCTTTTTCAACTTGAGTCTCTCTGTTCTCAGTACTCTTTAAGTTGATTAAAATTAAGACTTCCCAAGAATAAAATATTTCACTATTTCAGTGTGGATTGTTTTTTTTCTTCGGTTCACTGAGGCATTCAGGACATTAACAAAGGCTCTTTTTCAGCTGGATTCTAAACAGTCTATTTAAAAAAAAATCACAAACAAGCTGAAAAATCAATTATTCACACAAATCTAGTATTGACCTCCTCTATAAATTACTCAGACATCCAATTCTGCCCACAAATTCATATGGAAGTCACAGTGAAACCAAAGGAAATTGTGAATATGAAACTGGCTGTAACTAGACTGTTCAGCGAATCTTACAACAAAACACATCCTCAAAAAAAAAAAAAAAAATCTAGCAAAGAAAACACAGGGACTAGCAAAAGGAGCAACATTTTCATTGCTTTTGGAAACTGGTGTTTTGAAACTTCTGAAGATATCCTCGGCAATGAACAAGAAACCCCAAAATCCCTTCTGCTTCACAAATAACTCTTCTTTATTGCTTGTATTTTAAGATTAGATTGAGGGACTGAGAGCCTCTATTGCCTGCTGATTTCTGCTGTGATTTTAGTATGCTCAGAAAAAGACAAGGAGACATTTGGAACCGGTGTAGGATGGTGAACACAAGAATGGCATAGGCAGCCTGGAGGTGAATTTTAAACTTAGCTGATCCAAGCAGACATTTGACCTTTCCTAAAGCCTGGTAGTGTCCATCTTCATAGTTTCAGTGTCATACTGCATTCACCAGAATGATGGCAGAAAAGCAATGAGGGATGCTTAAACTCCATCCATTCATACTGTCCAATTGCTTATGTGCTTTAAATTCCACATATACTTGGAAATACATTGAATCTGAAACAGTTGGAAACCATTTGAAATGTTATAGAGAATCTCTGTCTTAACACCAATCGGGACTTTTTTGGGTCGCTTTCTTTGTTTTATCTTTGTGAGACTGTTGCTTCATGGCAAATGGCATGGAAAAGAAGCAAACCCTCTAAAGACCATTTTGGGAAAGACAGTTGTCAAAGGGAGCGTTTGACAAACTTCTTCTATAGCACAAATTCTCTGGCCCTCTTTTATCTAACTTGGCACAATGAAGATGTGATGCTTGCAGAATGTATTATGTTTACTTTAGTTTCTCTTCCAAAAACTCAATCAATATTGCAGCCTCACCATCTCCTTTTATAATTGGCAATTACAGCCTGACTGCCTTGACACCCAAGTATCTTTATATGTGTTATTCTCTATTTCCTGCATAAGCAGTTTAAAGCAGGCAGAGCCTTATGTGCCTTAAGGAATGGGGTCATCCGTTTGAGTTTAGACATTTACTTCATACTTGAACTTCCCCCACATTTTTTGCCTTTCTTT
The DNA here is from genome assembly GCA_032466535.1 of Forpus xanthops. Classification (NCBI taxonomy): domain Eukaryota; kingdom Metazoa; phylum Chordata; class Aves; order Psittaciformes; family Psittacidae; genus Forpus; species Forpus xanthops. Next base: position 7,636 of record JASSUY010054730.1, on the reverse strand, counting down.
GACCTTTATGTGTCTAAATGGAAAACTGCTTTTGAAAGAAAGAAATACTATTCATTAGAGAAGGTTCCTAAACAGCAACAACGAAAGAAGAAGGGTTAGAAAGGCCTTCAAAATTTTCCATTGGAATTTTGGCCCAAACTTGGGAAGATGAAAGCTTGATTTATTTTTCATCTTCAGCTGCATCTCTGAAGTTCATAGCATAGACTTACTGCAACACTGTGTGCATCCATTCAGTTTGGGATGCTGCTTCTGACCGACAGTTCCTGTAAGGCCCACATGAAACACCAGGATGAATGCCTCAAAATAAAAGCTTTTGAGTTTCTTTTGACTAGCCTTCCTCCTCCACTCAATATCTGAGAGCTGCTTAGGTGGGTTCTGGAAAGCACATTATCCAGGAAGTGCTAACAATGCACTTTAATCTTCTTCTGGACCACCTTGCTGCCAATACACTCCCAATCTGTTCTGAGAAGATTGTTTTCTGATAAACATTATTGTAAAAGTTACTACCCTGCTCAGGAGAAAGATGAAGACAATTAGTTCTGGCTAATAATGAGGAAAGTACTCAACACACTACTCCTACAAATGAAATTTCATGGTGAACTCAGGTTTCCCTAGGTTAAGAGCTTCACTGCATTCATCCTGCAAAAGCATTCTGCTTTCAAAAGCAAAACAAGCCTGCAGCTGTTGTAAAACTTCAGGTTCGTTAAAAGGGAAATCCCATATAAGCGCATAGCTCTGGTTACATGGATACAGTTTCCAGAAGTTCCCTGATACTTATAAACTTTCAAGGGGAAAAAAAAAACAACAAAAACATAGAAGTTACAAATGCTTTGGGCATTAGGGAAAGCTAAATAAACACAGTTAAATGTATAGCAACAGTGAAAGCAGAAGACAAAATAAAACAAGATTTGTAAGGAGCTTGCTAAGTGATACCACTTCATTGTGTAATCAGTTTGTGATCACTTTCTCTGCAAAATGTATACAGAGTAGATACAGGAGTTCATAGAAATGTTACAAAAGCAAAAAGGTACTGAAAAAGTAGTGAAAGTAGTGAAATACTTTCTTCATATCACAAACAAAAATCGTGAGGACCCTTTAGCATTGGGAGAAGATGTGACATAGAAAATGAGTGAGTTTTTACAATTTTACAACATAGAGAAGATAAATCATAGAATCATAGAATAGTTAGGGTTGGAAAGGACCTTAAGATCATCTAGTTCCGACCCCCCTAAATCAAGAAATTATTTATCCCTCTTCCTATAACAAAAGAACAAAGACATGAAATTGAATTTGAGAAAGTAAAGTTTCCTTGGTGTTGCTTTAAATGGCTTTTAAACCAGTGGCTTATTACCCTATGAGATTCATTGCTGCAAAGTCTCTTTGGAATCAATAACAAGATTGAAAGAGCCATTTGATGTTTATTTTGATAACGACAGAAACTATTGTTAATTTTAAACATCTCTAATATACCTTTTTTTCAAGGGGCTGGGTAAACCCTCAGGCTTCCTGGCAGAAATCTAAATCCAAATTATTTAGGGTCAGGAAGAAACTTCTCTTGGCAGGTCATCCCAGAGTTGCCCACTAGAGGGTCTTCAGGGTGTTCCTTGAAGGCATCTGGTCTTGCTCATCATTAATAGCAAAAAGAGGCCTTATCCGGGGTAATCATTCCCTATTCCCTGTGTATTGGAATATTCCCACATGCAAGCCCTTTGCAAGTGCCTGTATTTCACAAAACAGTCTTTAACTGGAGAGCTTTCCTGCAGCAGGAAGGGAAGTCTGTTTGTCCTTCTGTCTGATTTTACCTATGCAGTCCTATGGGCTCAGATCAGAACAAAGAGCTGTGGGGGGAGAAAGGGAAAGACATAAACCAGGAGTAACAATCCGGCATCCCTTTGCAAAGATTTTAATGGTATATGTGTGGAAAAGTAATAAACGGGACATAGCCCATTAGGCAAGAACAAATTTTCTTCCCATAATTTTATCTTTGTTTAATTGAATATTTAATTAGTATAAATATGAAACTAATTTTTTTATGTGTTCAGTACATTTAGCAAGAAGTGTTGATCCTGGTCTGCATCTTGAGAGGCATTTATGCAGACACGGACAGCAGCCATGCCCTTCTTGTCCCCTTCTGTGTGCTAATAGAAGTGAGCGGGTCATTTGGCATTAGCAAAGGAGTAACTTAGCATTTGCACTGAGCTGAATCTTGCCAGACTGTGTGCATATTGGAGCCAGTAGACAGCGGCTCCTTTCACGTTGATGAATGGCTTTTTTCAAGCGTTCTGCTCCCTAGTTATGAGAAGGGTGACCCGGTCAGGAGACGACTTTATGAAGCTATAAAAAATGTATGTCACTTCGGACTCTCTAATGTCACAGAAAAAAAAGGGAGAGAGAGGGAGAGAGAGAAAGAGGGAGGGGGAAAAAATCCTGTGCACAAAAAAATAGCAGGGTAATAAGCCTGTTTTCAATGCTCTAAATAGCTTTCTGTCTACAGCCCCTGTGTATCCCTGTGAGCTGGGGCTGCTGCTTGCTTCAACAAAGCAGTGAGGGTTTTGTGTGTGTTTAAAAAGGTTGATTCTCTTTGCCTTCCTATCACAGTAAATGCTTATCATGATGACAACAAGGCATTGGGAACACAGGTCGGGTGGCTCTTACGTCGGCTGCTGCAAAAAAAAGCTATAATGCACTTAAAAAAAAACCCTAATGTAATCCACTCAAGGTGGCTCTGACTTTTAAGTATGCAGAACAGCTAGAGAGAAAGGCACCATAAAAGCAAAGTAGCTTTGAAAGGGCCCTTTCATCTAATATTTTATAAAGTATTTTCTCTGTGTCACAAAGAATAAAAAGTAAAGGATTGTCAGGTATGCTTGCCCCCCTTGCCTTTGGTTAATACTCTGGAGTTTAAGGATACCACCATGTAGATTTTAACAGACATGCCATAATTTAGCATTCATAGAATTTTTTCCCATTTCTTTTTAGGCTTTGATATGCATATTTCATTGCATTAGATGCTTCCCCCTCCCTCATGCCCCACTCCACCCACCTCCCAGAGATGTAGCACATTTTATAACTGTTGTTAAAATGTTAATTTGCTCAAGGTAAGTGGCCCGGAGGATTGAGGGCAGAGGCCTCTTCTTTATTAGGATTTCAATTAGTCACGGGCCAAGTTGGGAACGCCCAAGTTCTGGGTTTGAACACCGCCCATGCCAAAGCTGAGATGCAAAAGCTCCTGAACTCCTAGACCCAACCACTGATCTGCTTTCTTGTTGTTTTCTGGTGGGATTTCCAATTCTTACCCCACCCGGCATTGGAACAACTTGCATCACGGCAGAAACAAGACTAGCTGTGAGCAGAGTGCCAGACCCAGATAAATCACATACATGCTTTTGAAGAAACTTGGAAACCTCAGTGGTTTTCTGACAAGCAAAAATTGGGCTGGGAGCAATACAAATCAGCAGGATTCAATAACAACAACCTGCAAGTCAGTGTTAAAATGGGTGGAGGTGACATAGAAATGTAACTTGCACCTTTCTGGTATTCAATAGGGGCACAAAATGGTGGCTTTAATTCATTTAGAAGGCCCTGAAGACTGAACTGAGTCCTAATGAAAGTTCCCATTGAAGTTAATGGACCTGATTCTCTCATTGCAGGGAGTAATTCTAATTAAGCCAATAGAGTTACACTAGTATAAAACTGGTATATGTGAGCAGGTCTTGGGAGAGTTGAGCCTTGTAAGAACAGGACTAAAATTGGACCCTGAAATTTCAATCACTCTTTCAGTGAACTAAATGCAGCGTAATTGCATCAAAACACGTCCAGCAAGCAGTGGCCCAAATTCTGCAGGATTGTTCTTTTGTCATAACTGTGTGTCATGGTTTAATTCCACTCTCTTCCTCATGGAAGCAAGTCAGGATTTTGCTCTTGGGGGTCGGAGTATGGAAGCAATTGCAAGTCTAGAGAAGGCAAGGGTTTTGATAAGTGCTTATTGTCATTTTCATTGCGCTTGACTTTAACCAACATATACTCAAATCAATAGCAAAGCTCTGCTTCTTTCTCACTGAAGGAGACAGACTTCAAACAGTAAAGCAAAAGGAAATTAAATGGACAATATAGTGATCACTTCCAAAAGCTTTCTGTCTATAGAAATGCATTGCATAGTATGGAACAGTGGGGGAGCTTACCCTGACATCCTTGTGACAGTACTGACCATCTCCACCACAGCACTCTGCCCTAAGCACAGTGGCATTTCTCATACCACTGGAGAAAGAAAAGCCATCACCTAGCATTAACTCCACGGCCCTTCTCCTAATTCAGCTGGAGAGCAAATGACCCTTACTCACCAGTGTGCAAGGTGGAGATAGTGCAGCAAATCCCAAGATAGCTATTTAAAGCCACATTATTTCTTTTTTTTCTCCCATATTTTTATCCTCTGAAAGTGTTTAAGCTCAGTAATGCATAAAATACATATTTTTGCAAGGAAAAAAAAATCCCTCCATTTAAGAATTTATTAACAATTTACATAATTGCTTAAGTAATCTGCATAATTGACAGAAAGTTTAATTTGACCCCAGTTCAAACGCAACACTTATGGTTTTAAATTGAAATGGGTATAATTCATTTATGAGAGTAATTAAGCCATAGTGTCTAACAAATACAATGTATGCTGCCTGAGGCCTTCAAGGCCAGAACATACTATTAGGATGTTTTATTTAAATATGTCAAATCTGTTCATCTCTAAAGCTGCCTATGTTAAAATATATCAAATGTCTTACTTGACCTTTAAGGTGCCCTACTGGAAACAGGGCATTAAAAAAAATAATAAAAGAATTAAAAAATCACAGGCTTTCTCTGTATGCCTAAGGAAAGGCAGGAGTGGTAGAAGTGAGATCAAGGGAGGAGTACTCTGAATGAGATTATTGTACCTACTAGCAGCTATGCAGCTTCAAGGGACTGCTTTTGCCTGCATGAAATGAAATCCACTGCTGTGAGCAATGCCAGCACAAGGCTATTTACAACCATGTATGCTCTTCATATAGAACTTAGGTGGCGCAGAAGTCTTTATGTTGGACATAGAGGAGCCAGAGCCAGACAGTGATCTCTTCCCAGATTGCCCTCCTTGAGGGCACTTACTCAAGGTCACAGCTGTCCTTTAAGGATAGATTCACTAATCCTTACTCAGTCTGACCAATTCTTTCCTTCAGCTTTATTCCTGTTGAAATTCTAGTTGCCATTCAAGGTCCTAGACTGACTGTTAGCATCTGCATTTCTGTAAATTTGGGTGTATGGAAGTGCACAGTGTCTAATCAGTTTTAATCATTCTGTCTTTAAGGTTGGTAAATAGTCTGACTTGGGTTGCTCCTGAAAAGGAGATCTTACATCTGTGGATGTGTATTATGTTTTTAATGAAGGCCATCTCTTTTCAGCATGGCTGTGGTCAAGAACAGGCACTATTTGTCTTGAGAAGGAAAAGTGCTGAAGACCTGTTCAGAAGGAAAAAGAGTTTTTGTTTTGGAATGTTTTATTTTTGCCATGTTGCTATGCTGAGATCCCCTTGCTGGCCTGTATCTTTCCAGGTTTAGGTTTCAGTCTGTGAACCCATGTCTGATTTCAACTTATTCCCTCTGTTGGACAGCTCGCCTGACTCATGCTCCAAATGCAACTCCAGACTTGCTGGAGTATAACAAAACCTCAGTTCTTCAGTCATTTCAACAAGTTGCTAGTTAGGTATTAAAAGGCTGATAATTATTTTTTGGATTAACATTCCGTATCACCAGGTAGAAAAATTCGTGGCTATGATGTACATGCTGTAACTTCTGATCTTTCCTCTGCAGTCAAAAGAAACGGTGTATGAAACAGGACTTTGCTTTTTTCCTAAAAAGCCATTTTTCTAGCCTGTTTCAAGGCAGATCTACTCACTTTTCTAATTAAGATATGATGTGATATACATAGGAGAGAGAGATGAGGTGCAGGATGAATGTATGCCAAGTAGAGATCTTAATTACCAGTCATGTAGATTAAAACCATCTGATATTAAGGAATTTATTAAATGCCTTCCATTAGCTACAGGAGTGTGCAGAAGAGAGTTTTGCTCACTTTTGTGGTTGTGTCACTAGTTTCATGATGGATGGCAGTTTTATTCAAAGTAGCAGCTACAGAGAATGAGAAGCATGAAAAAAATCAGCTTTCATTAAAAAGCAGTAGGGATGATTAAATCACAACAGTTCAACAAGTTACTATGAGTCAGCTAAGCTGCAGTAACCGTCCTGTGACGTGTTTTTGTGTGAAAACAAATGTTAGGTTGTATGGTATACCTCAGGCTGCCATGAAAGAGGGCAAAGTGAAGTGAAATATCTTGCATATGCCCTAGGTAGAAGAATGCAATTTCAGGAAATCACTGCAGCTCAGTTGACCTATAGTAACATGCTACAGGTCCCTAGTAGCAGGTCGGAATCATAGATTTTTGACTTGTTTGCAGGCACGATGTGTAATTGGAAACCACCACCCTAATTAATCCCAAATAAATAAGGCTCTTTAATGGAAGCACATGCTGATTGATTGATTTTTTAATTTAGATTAAGAACTAATCAGCTTGCTATCTTTTCCCACCCCTAAAATGCAATTCATGGTTTCAGAATGATCTTCTAGGAAATCAATATTAGAATAAGACAGAAGAAACGCCCACTTGACTGATGAGCCCTAATGATCATGTATTGTTCCAAAACGGTGGGATTTTACAGTCTTTGTCAACAGAGCCTAAGAAGTGCTTATAAGGACCTCAGAAAACAGAGGTGAGGCTCAGATTTTAGAAGGAAAAAAAAAAAGAATCTGAATTTCTTAAAGTATTGTTAAAATCTCTTGAAGTATTGTTATGTCATTGGACCCTCTTCAACTGCCCTGGTCCAACATAAATGGGTTAAGAACATCAAAGCCACTACCACGTAAGCAAGAGAGTACATTGTGGTTTTAAGGAAAGGTCACATTTAAGTGTCAGAAAGGGGTCGTGTTTCTGGTACTCTTTGTAACAAATGAGCGATATTATTATGTCTTTCTCTAAAAGAAAGAACTGCAGGTTTTGCTAGTTTTTAATGCCACCTTGGAGGAGACTTTTCCCCCAGCTCAGAACTCTCCAGGTGACATTACATGGAGTTGAGAGAGAAGAACAGCAGGGCAGGACAGTGACAGTGACAGTCCCCCAGCAATTCCTAGGGGATTCCCATCACAGACACCAGGTTAGCCTGGTGAGACTGCTTGGGAAGTCTACAAGGCAAACTGACCTCAGCATGAAAATCAGGCCATTTCACACATCTCCCTGAACATCTTTGATTCCAGAACATCCGCCTAGAATCAAGCACCACCAGTGAATTACTGATCATCATTACTGATCTGATAATAATCTCTTAAATAATACATCACCCTCAGCTTCAGGCAGCCAAGTCAGCAGCATGAAGTACTACTAACCCTGAAGGCATAGATTTCTTCTGAAGGGCCTCAGTTGAGCTTGTACCATCAAAGTGCATGGATTTTGCAGCATTTAATTGCCTGATTTGCAGCTTTCAGGTATGTCATGGGTTCAGCAGCAGCAGTCATTTTTCTTTAAGCAGTAGCTGGTGTAGCACTGTGTTTTGGATTTTTAGCT